>JAXCGZ010011365.1:130000-180000 GCA_037179515.1 Halocaridina rubra | reverse complement strand
GCAACCCGCGACTGAATTGATTATTTGTGCTAGATGGTGTATTCAGGCTGCCATGTTGACTACCACTTTTATCCGGATCTACCTCTTCACTAACACTGTCACATTCGTCTTTCAATGCACTGAAGGAATTGTGAGAAGTGAAAGAAAACCTAGTTTGCAAAACCTGAAGGTTGTTGATATAAGGGACATCATCATTATTAGGTGACAGCACTGAACTGAGAGGTGGAGATGTTTCTATTAGCAGTTTCAACCTAGAATTTTTTTTTAAGGAGGACAATGTCTGATTCTAGCAACTCCACCTCGTGTTGTAAGGCTTTCACCTCTTCAGCATCTGCTTCCAAAATTCTCACCTTATATGCAAGACTTTCTTTCATTCGATTTAGGTCATCTAGGTCGTGTACTTTATCAAACTCTACGGATTTCACAACGGAAGCTTGATATTGAAAGAGTTTGTCAAGTTCTCCATTTGATGAGGTATGCAGGACACTTAAGCTAAGAGTGATTATATTTGAAATAATTTCTATTTTCACCTGTCTTCTGATGATACGTTTACCACTGCATTGTGGGAAGAGTTCCACGACCTTTGAAAGCAATAGCTGACTTGTTTGGTACAGGGTATCTTTTCTAATTTTTTCCAATTCCCTTTTCATATCATAATGTGAATATTCGAAATTTGAATCCAGAGATGATGAAGTAAACACTTCAGGAAAAATATTGGTAACTACATTTGAAAGAACACAAAGGTTAACTTTTTCTGATGAGGACATTCTGGTGTGATTGGGAGGGGAACTGCGGTATGAGGGGAATGACAGGTTCACCCAAAAAGGTCCTTTTTAGGTCAGTTGCGAGAGGATGTGGTTGAAATCGGTAACATTGGGAGAGATGCTCTCAACAGTTTCTGAGCTATTATATGTCATAAGATTATAATTAATTTTCTTTGTATCTTTTTAAACATTAAAGTTCTTAATCACTCTGACTTAAATTTGAAGTTTTATATTTGAGTATGCTTTTGTTAATTTTATAACTGTAAATTTAAAGTCTGCCACTTGATAAAGCTAAGGTAACGAAGCTTTATGTAGACACGAATTTATATGTACCAAACAAGCTGACGGTGAGCCTTTCTCTGACTTTTACATGCGACTGAAGAATTTGGCTGAGGAGGTAGATCTATGTTCTGGTGACCCACTGAACTGTGCTGACACTCAGTTTAAGGTAGTCTTAATGAGCGTCAGGGATGAGGAGTTGATTTAGAGCCTAATTTTGATGGACACACGAGCAACATTAAAGGATAGAGTATACTGGTGTAATTCGTACAAGACTACCCAAAGTACAGACTCCACCATCCACTCCTTACCAAGCCAGCTATGTACTATCTCCTCCTACAAAAGGAATAAATGTCAGGATACTTCACATCGGACTTCTGCTTCAGTACATCGTGAGAGGCCTCAAACTTCCCATCCCACTTGAATTACGAGTGGACTCTGCCAGTTTTGGACACGTTGGCATGGCCCAGGGAAGTGCCCAGCTGATGAGCGCATCTGTCACAATTGTGCCCACTGGAGTCATTGGGCAAATGCCGCCAAGTGCCCTGCCAAGGCTGCGCAGTGCCACTTTTGCAGCAAGACAGAACACTATAACAAGTGCTGCTGAAAGAGGATGTAGGGTAATGAACAAGGTGGTTCTTCTAGCAAGGGTAGAGCCTCCCCCTCTTCTCGACAATCCCCAGCAAGGAAAAATAGCAAATGTTGTTGTGTTGGATCAGCTACTTCTTCCAATAACAAGACTCCCAAGCCTACATGTGTCAGCCTAGTATTTGGCAACGTTACTTCACGACTCCATATACTTCCTGACACATGTGCGAACATCACCGTTATATGCAAATAGCACCTTGACCTTCTCCGCATTCCTTGAAGTAGCTTGCAGCCCTCGTCTTCCATGACTACGCTTACTGCAGATGGTTCCGAGATGGCACTGCCCCTTAGTTCCGTCAGGCGACTCTCCACCTTGGCACAAGGTCCTATACTGCCGAGATTCAAGTTCATGAAACAGTTCAAACCCCACTTTCTCGTATGCTCATTGCCAGGAATAGGAAATAATCTCGCCCGATTTCCTGAAACCAATTTTGGAGGTGAAGCATGTCAAAAGATGTTCTCATTTGCCCCTCTCTGCTACCAAATCCTCTTCAGCTGCAAAGGAGTATATTTTTTTAGGAATTTAAGGACATGCTGGTCTCTTAGGAGGATCTAAAAATGGCTCCACTGAAACCGATGGTGAGCCAACCAACGAGAATCCACCTGAAGGATGATGCTGTACCTTTGCCATCCATACACCAACACCAATCCCCTTTGCATTCCAGAACCAGGTTAAGGAGGAACTTGATTCTATGGTCAAACAGGGAAACATCAAGCCAGTCGGTGACGACCCATCGGAATGGTGCCACCTTCTTGTTATCACTCCAAAGGAACGAGGTGTTCATATCACGGCGACCTCACACACCTCAACTGTCAGGTGTCGAGGCTGATTCATCCCTCTGCAACGCCCTTTGCCACCTTCCGCAATGTTGCCCCATCAGTATGTGCTTTACCACAGCAGAAGCCTTATGCGGGTACTGGCAAATGAAACTCGCCGAGGAAGATCAACACCTCACCACTTCCATCACCTGATATGGATATTTCAAACACTGCAGAGGACCCATGGGCTTTGGGGCTATTGGTGATGCCTTCTGCCTCCGCGGTGACATAGCCCTTAAAGGTATAGAAAATTGTGTTAAGGCTGTTGACTATATTCTCCTGTACGATCAAGATTTCTCGATACATCTCCAAAGGATGCACCAGATGCTCTCTAGATGTTGCAAGAATGGGATCACCCTGAATGCAGAAATGTTTGTGGTTGCTGCACCTAATATGAGCTTATGTGGATACAACCTCTCATCAGATGGCATTTCTGTAGATGAGGACAAGGTCAGTGCCATTCGTGACTTCCCTACTCCCACCAAGCTGACTGATGTTTGTTCATTCATGGGCCTGGTGAATCACTTGGCTGAGTTCACTGCAGACATTGCCTCTGCAGCCCAACCTCTACCCCCCCGATGAGCCCCAAGGGGACGTTTACATGGATCGTGGATCTCGATGAGGCATTCCGCTGGGTCAAGACAGCACTCCTCCGACCGCCTGTCCTTGCACCTTTCTACCCAACCTTACCAGTTGTCCTACAGATTGACTCCTCCCATCTCTATGGAATTGGTTACGCACTACTGCAAGATCACGGCCAAGGCCGGATGCGACTTGTTCAGTGTGGCTCTCGCTTCCTTGCTGATGCTGAAACCCGCTACACTGCCACTGAAGTGGAATTGCTTGCTGCTGTCTAGGCAGTTTCTAAGTGTAAACTATATTAAATTGGCCTCCAAAATTTTACCCTGATGCCAGATCATCGATCACTGGTTCCAATCCTAAACTAATACACCTTGGACGCGACTGAGAATTTCCACCTCCAATGCCTCAAGGAGAAGCTCTGGCCCTACTTATTCACAGCCTTGTCAAGAGCCACAGTCAGCTGCCCCACACCAGAGGACGAGATACCTTTTGCCAATGTTGTGACACACCTCAGGACCATCATCACCATTACCAATATCAGCTCCGAAGAAGATTCATCACTTCACGATGCTGATAGGACCTCACAGGATCTCCGCACCGCTGCACAGACAGACCTATCGTACATCAGTCTGCTTGAAGCTGTGACTTCAGGATTTCCTTCCAATCGGTAGGAGTAATCCTCTGCCGTCCTTCCATACTGGACAATATGAGACAGCCTCTATGCAGATGGGGAACTTGTTCTGTATGGCCAACAGATCGCGGTTCCTGCTGCCAATTACCGCTGCACCCTCGCTCGCTTACATGACAGTCACAGAGGTGTGAAAGCCATGAAGCATTGTGCAAGACAAACCGTTTTCTGGCCTGCTATCGATTCTGAAGTTAAGAAAACTGCCAGTGTCTGCAAACAATGTCAGATGTTGCACCCTAGCATACAACAGGAACCCCTCTTGTGCAACAAGAAACCCACCCAACTTTTCAAGTCAGCCTCTGCAGATTTCAGTGTCACAGGTAAATCCTTCTTCGTCATCGCTGACCAAGTCTCGGGGTGGCCTGTTGTCGTTCCCCATGAAAGTGATACCACTGCTTTGCATACCATACACATGTTCTGCCAGCATTTCCAGGAAGTAAATATCCCTCTCTGCATAAGAACTAACTTCCAGAAGTTCATAGAACAAAGATGCGTCAACCATGCGGCATCCTCTCCGCATTACACCCAGTCCAATGGCTATGCCGAGGCTGCCATGAAATCAGTCAAGAGGGTCATCCTCAAGACGGCACCCTCTGGAGACATCGACTGTGAAGACTTCGACAGGGGTTTACTGGAACCTCACAACACCCCCAACTTCACAGGACGCCCCCTGGCACAGATACTATGTGGTCACCCACTTTGCTCATGTGTCCCTGCCCATCCCAAGTCCTTCTGTAAGGGGTGGCATCCCAGGACAGAGGATTGTGATCACCGAGCTGCCACCCATGCTAACCAGGCAAAGGCTCAATAAGATCATCATACCCACCCCCTTCCCAGGTTGAGTGTTGGACAGACTGTTTGAATTCAAGACCAGACAAATCGCTGCTGGGACAATAATAATAATAATAATAATAATAATAGTAATGGGTTGCGGCAGGACCAGGGATTATGAGGTTCGCCTTCCTAGTGGTCGAGTCTGATGTTGAAATAGACATTTTCTTCACCCAGTGCCCTTGCCTAGTGTTGATCCTCTCCCCCATATCCATGTGGCCCCTTCCTCGGACAAGAAAATTAAGTCCTCTTCGCATCACGCTTGTGTAGAGTAGTTGGGTTGAGTTCATCCTTTAGAGAAGACCAGGTGTTAGCTGTTCTCACTTCTTGTATATATATAACCTTATTGTGTGTTTGTAACTTTAAGAAATAGAATCTCAGTGAAGAGGAAGGTGTTTCATTCTGGACCAAGTATTATTTTACACCGACACCGAGACATACATACTCCATGGGATGACCAACTGCTGTATATGAAGAAGCCTAGAGATTGTCCAAATCCTGTTCCTCATTCCAATCTGAACTTCATGCCATTGCCAGTGCCCTTAATTACTTCCTTCACCAAGAAACAGACCATGCCCTCATTCTCACAGACATCAAGTGTGCCTTGCAGGCTGCTAAGAAGACGCACCCCAGAGATAATGTGAGAACCATCACTTACATACTTCTTCTTTACCACAAGGCCATCAGCATTGTCAAAACCATCACCTTTGCTTGGATACCCAGCCACGTTAGCATTAAAGGAAATGAGAAACCAACCACGTAGCCAAGCAAGCCTCTCTCTGGGCAGAGATTCAAGTATCCCTACCTCTCAGTACCTTTCAAATCAAAACTAGCACCACCAGAAAACTTCAATCTACAGCTAGCAAGACAAAATCTGTGCACGGACATTGGATCCGCCTCCACATCTTGGAACAAAACCCTCACCAACCTCCAGCGCATCACCCTTCCCAAGAACCTCCATGGAAGCAGAGCAGTCAACATTTATAGACCGAGACTTGGGTACAAACGCACCCGACAAATGATTGAAAACATCGTCAAGGAATGCACTTTCTGCCAGGAAGCAATGCTGCAACCCCTCCTCCACTACATCCTCGAATGTGATGTCTTCTCCAAAATGCGACAAAAGTCTGGAGCCCCCGCATCTTCTAGCAATGACCCAAATCCCTTCAAGCTGCAAGCACCGTACTAAGAGCAGCGATGAACCATTTGAACAGCCTGAAAATATTATTAGCCAGTACCCACCGCCTAGATAAGTCAAAAACACAGAGATAGAAAAACACAAGAGGTAGAGAGCAGTTTCCTCAACTTCTCCAGCGTAAGCCCATCGGCACGCTGGTGTGGTTCCATGAAGATCTTAGCCCTTGCTAGTTATCAGCATATTTTTGTTTTCTTCCTATTTCTTTTGTTCAACCATTATTTTTCCATTTTAAATATCATAACTTTGCTTTCTTGTTCCTATCTTCCATTTACCATTCCTTCCCGGTGGTCTCCCAGGGGTAAAAAGTGTGCATACAGCGCCATCAACTCTCCCTTCTTCACCGCTATCCTATCCAAACTTTCCTCTTCCCTCACAACTTAAGACAGTGGTTCTCAACTTGTTTCAGGTTGTGGACTATGAACCCAATGAAAAAATGTCCCGGACCATTTTGATTTTTGAATAAGGAGAAATCAAACATACACAACAAATACTTTGGTGTAACATATATTTCTTCAAAGCAGAACTTCATGACATGCTCTTTAAAGATATCCTCCTACTTTTCACACTATACTATTTGTATGATGCACACATGCACACTGTATTTTAATCTGAAATACATTCCTTTGATACTGATAGATTTTTCAGGAGTAAAAGAAATTGAATTACACCATTCCTGTAAAACAGCACTAAACGAATGATACAACTGACCAGTTCAGCTGTTTGGTGGCTAATGGCGACAGCAATGTACGGCAGTGTTTGCTACACATAGCCGTGCGGCAGCTGACGGGAATCAATGGTTCATCAGCTTGATACATACAGTACGAGTATGTATATAGTGGTGCAATTCGTAGATATTAATTTTAGATTAAACTGAGAAACTTAGTGACTGAAGTGTTACCCAGCGACTACAACTAAATAAACACTGCCGAATCGATTTCTCAGAGAGGAGTAATATAATAAAATGAATGGCCTATTATTTGCTTCGACTACATTGTTCCTACCGAGTTTTCAATAAATAAAAAATCATATACATTGATTTCCAGTTTAACAAATAGAGCGGACGTCCTGTGGACCACCCAAAAATTCCCCATGGACCACCATGGTCCATGGACCATCAGTTGAGATCCACTGACTTAAGGCATCTAATTAACAAAAAATAAAAGGAGACTACTAACCCTGTGATGAATATCTTGAAGCTTTTCTTTATATTTGTAAAGATGACAGGCTAACCACGGGAGAGATCTCCGATAAGAGATAACCCACTGAGGCCTGAGGTCAGCAAAACCTTACCTAGAAGTTATGGAGGGGTGGAGCCAAGACATTCTTCTCGAATCAGGGAACAAAACCAAACAAACAGTAAGATTACATCTCTTAACAAGAAAGTTCATTGGAATCTTGAAGAATGCTTCCAGTGAAAAGCGAAAGCTTGATTTTCTGCAATTAATTTTTAAATACAAAAACTCATCTGTGGAGGTCTATTTCCAATAATAATAATAATAATAATAATAATAATAATAATAATAATAATAATAATAATAATAATAATAATAATATTTAATGAAAGCATTATGCAGTCGTAAAAAACAACTATGCCCATTTTTCCCCTAATTCCATTCTTTCATCTCTATGAGCTTAGTTTATTTCTTCCCATATTAGATGTTTGATATTCCCACGAAAATCTAGTTATAATTGAGGTAACTGTCTGTTGCATAAGGACATACGCATAATTATGCCTGTAGGTAGGGATTAAAAAGATACATGCAGCAATGTGTGCATTTGCTGTAATCCAAACACGCACGCACACACACACGTGTGTGTGTATGTGTTGCTACACCCTAAGTCACAAACCCGCAATAGTCATATTTACTTAATTCTGTTAAAAGAGTTTAACCGCCCAGCTCCAGGTTTGTTGGGTAGTTTATGACACGGACAGTGAAAGTTTAGTCAGCCTGAACTTCACACTCCTTTCGAGAGGGACTTTACTTTTTCGTCTATAAAGAAACCATAAAAAGCATCATTATCCTAACTGGGTATTTAATTTCAAAACAGTCAGGGATATAAGGAGAACCAACACTAGACGAGGGTAGTGAGCTATTTATTCAGAGAACAAACACAGATGCAGGTTCAAAGATGAGCACTATTAAAGGGCCATCACTGTGGAACAATATTATAGAACATCTTAAAAATTGATCCTCCTTCACAGCTTTCAAAGACAAACTATATAATTTTCTTTTGGACAAATAGTTACTGCTCACACACTACTCAACTTAATGATTTAATGCAATTTCCCTTAACACTAACCATTTTATATGTAAATTGATATCGCCTTCTTTGATCGCTATGAAGAACTAATTATCATCATTGTAAGAAATACAAATAGGATGATGATGCCGGTAAGAACGATCCTGTATAGAGTGTTCTTATTACTACTTTATTATTAACATTATTGTTAAAATTTTATTATGATTATTGTTATAATTTTTATATACGTCTGTTAAATTAAGGTACTCTTCATTTTCTAGGAAAGCTATATTTCTGTTCACTCTATGTGTATGTTTACCCTCTTACTTATTAGCTCAGTTACATGTTTACTTATAAGTGTACTCTTAGTTTTGTAAAAGAATAGCCATTGTACATATGGAAATAAATGTTTGTTTGTTTGTTAGTTCTACACAACACTCCAATCTCGTCATCTCTAGAAATGATTCCAGTATCGTCTGCTCTATAAGACACCTCAATTTTGTCAATTCTAGAAAGTGCTCTTATAATCATCAACCACATACTTCATCTCATATGCTCTAGAGCTCACTTTAGTCTAAGCGTCTCAAGTAGGCACTTGCTTCCAATCTTCACAAGAAAGCTCATCAGTTACATCTCTTCTAGACTGTAATTCAGTCTTGCTTGCTCTAACAAGCTTCTCTCTAAAAACCACCCTATCTCAAGCATTGGAAGGCTCACTCGGATCTTAGAATCTCAGTAAAGTGATCAAGTATATGGAATAATAATATATGTGATATCAATTGTTTCTGTGTGACCATTATCGAAGTTGTAAATAGTGTACATTACTCTTATGTTATTTGGTGCACTATTAATACCTTTAGAATTATAACTGGTATTTAATATTAATTTATTGATTGGTTTTAATGTCTGGGGATTGGGTTAAGAATTTATGGCTATTTCAGGTCAAAAAAATATATTTTTACAATTTAACCAGTTTCACCTAATGTGGTCATAGTGTAATGTATATAGTTATGTATGTAGAGGTGGATGAAAGAACGGTGTGTCTACTGTGATCTAACTACATGAGCGTACTTTAGCTCACATGTATGCATGCATGGCTCGATTGATGTAGCTATGGCTGGAAAAAATAAATTAAAGTAATATATCTTGCATTCTGATGAAAGATGAGTTCACTTATAATGTTTGAACATTAGGTTTGAAAAAAAAAATATCCCACAAACTTAAGCATTAGCTACACTCAAGGCAAAACACACTAGTTTTCCTAAATTCCTGGACTATCCTGATGTTCACTTGATAGAGAGTTGCTTATTCCTTGAAGGACAGGTTTTTGTGTCGTAAGTGAGGCGCATGCATGCGTTAACGCTGCGAGATCTCAAGTACACTACTCAACTTCCAAGAATAAGATCCTCTTAAGTTACAGCGCACTGAGTTTTATTTTTGATAATGTGTCTATAATAAACCCAACAACAATGAACAGCTTCTGTTATTCCCGTGCAATGACTATGGAAAATAATACTCAAGCACACAAAATTGTAAATCTTTGTGCCTACAACCTCTGGCAAATTTACATGTAGTAGGTTGACCCATGGCACAGCCGCCCGTTGCGATACTACAGCTGAAGGATTTTTAAACTTGAATAGGACTGTCCAGGACAGTTCGATGTTAAGTCTTCCTTCAGTTACGGTTATATTTTATGCCTACATCAACACTGAATATTCTTGGATATTCATTACACACCTCTTGTTATCCCTTCACTTCTGACAGGTCATTGCACTTTCCATCTCTGTTGCTTTACTCTTAGTGTATTCTTCATGCCCAGGCTCGATGGGGGCTGTTTTGCTTTATTTTATTTTTTGGCCCGTCCTGGTGTCACAATCATAAAAAAAAAATACCGGTCCATTCAAAGTTGAAATAATGCATAACGCTCTGCAAGCCTCAAATTATTGGCCCTTCTCTTTAAATATTGGTTATAGATACAGGATTCTAAACAATTACATACTCTTATAATAAATATGCATAAACTGTAAACACGTGTCTTCATACAGTCCGTTAAGCAGTTAACCTATAAATACAAGAAAATTTGTTAATATATTATTAACTTTCCTTATCGCATACATATTACTCACGAGTTTAACATGGAAGATGATGGATGAAAAGTTATATACATGCATGCACAAACGTATGTATGTATATACCTTATGCGTAAGGTACATCATGCGTCGTTCAAGCTATCTTCATGCCCAGTGAAGTATAATTTATGAAAGAGGAAAATTCTGGCATAACTCCCAGTGAATTGCTAACTAAAGCCCAAAGTATACTGTTGTTTCCTGTATTCCCTTCGTAGTCAAAATAATAATATTCACAATATTCACGTACGTCTCGTGCAACACACACACACACACACACAAACACTACTCGGTGGCTGGAGTACAACTTCAAGAGACAGAAAATGAGAGAGATCTAGGAGTAAACATACTGGCAGATTTGTCTCCAGAAATACATATAAATGGCATAGTAAGGGCAGCATATGCATTCTTATCAAATGTAAGGGTAGCCTTCAGGCACATGGACAAGGAAATGTTCAGAAATATTTATGTAACCTATGTGAGGCCAAAACTCGCATATGCAGCCCCCTTTTGGAATCCGCACTTGAAAAAGCACATAGCTAAGCTTGAAAAAGTTCAAAGACATGCCACGAAACTGGTGCCAGAAATACACAATCTCAGTTATGATGAGAGGCTGAGGGAATTAGACTTGCCATCACTCGAAGCTAGAAGAGTGAGGGGGGATATGGTGACAGTCTTTAAATTCCTTCATGGTTATGATAGAGTGGATAGGGATCGATATTTCGATATGGCTGGCTCTAGAACTAGAGGTCATAGTTTGAAGCTTCGTAAGAAAACTTCTTCGCAGGATGTAAGGAAATACTTTTTCAGTGTAAGAGTAGTTGATAATTGGAATTGGCTAAGCGAGGAGGTAGTTAATGCTATCTCAATCCATAGTTTTAAGGACAGGTATGATAAGTATCACTAAGGCTAAAATGGAACCGATCAGGAGACGGGAAGATACGAGCTTTGGGCTCTTTCCCGTAAACAAAATTAGGTAATCACATATATATATATATATATATATATATATATATATATATATATATATATATATATATATATATATATATATGTGTGTGTGTGTGTGTGTGTGTGTGTGTGTGTGTGTGTGTGTGTGTGTGTGTGTGTGTGTATTCCTGACGGTGGGGGATAAAAACTTCCTCCGTGTTCTGCGTATCGCAAAGTCGGTTAAATGCGGCGGAGCGAGGTATTTTCCTTTGCCTCAGCCACCCCTCTTATGAGGGGGAATGTGGTTCCTACATATATCATACATATTGATATAATCAAACACATTACCATATGTGAAAACATGAATCACATTTTACCCCTGACCGGGACTCGAACCTAAGACACATAATTACTGTGCCAAGGTGCTATCAACTACACTACTGAAGGTCTTACAGAGAAACAAATCTTACAGCTTAACTGCTATGCTAGGAATGAACGCATTTTATCTGAATACCTTTTTGTTCATATTACAGCATCTCCTAACCTCACTCATGGTTTTGCTTTTTGCATTTAATTCGAATCTCAGCTATTTAGGCACTAATAATAATAATCAAATAAACACACAACCATATATAAAAACATGAATCATATTTTATCCCTGACAGGGACTCGAACCTGAGACAAATTATTACTGTGCCAAGGCACTATTAACTGCACGACTGAGGGTCTAAAAGAGAAGCAAATCTTACAGCTTTACTGCTATTCTAGGAATGAATGCATTCTATTTGAATGCCCTTTTGTTCATATTACAGCTTCTCCTAACCTCGCTCGTGGATTCGTTTTTTCGCATTTAATTCGAATCTCAACTATATAGGCATTAATAATAATCAAATAAACACAATACCATATGTGAAAACATGAATCATATTTTACCCCTGAAATATGGTAATGTGTTTATTTGATTATTATTAATAGCTATATAACTGAGATTCGAACTAAATGCGAAAAACGAAGCCACGAGTGAGGTTAAGAGAAGCTGTAATAATAAAAAAAAGGCATTCAGATAGAATGAGTTCATTCCTAGTATAGCAGTAAAGCTGTAAGCTTTGTTTCTCTTTTCAACCTTCAGTGGTGTAATTGACAGTGCCTTGGCACAGTAATTATGTGTCTCAGGCTCGATTCCCTGTGAGGGGTAAAATATGATTCATGTTTTCACATATGTTAATGGGCTTTTTTTGATTATTATTAATGCCTATATAGCTGAGATTCGATTTAAATGCGAAAAACGAAGCCACGAGTGAGGATAGGAGAAGCTGTAATAAGACCAAAAAGGCATTCAGATAGAAAGCGTTCATTCCTTGCGTAGCAGTTAAGCTGTAAGGTTTATTTCTCTTAAAAACCTTCAGTGGTGTAGATGATAGCGCCTTGGCACAGTAATTATGCGTCTTTGCTTCAAGTCCCGGTCAGGGGTAAAATATGATTCATGTTTTTACATATGGTAATGTGTTTGATTATTATTAATACCTATACAGCTGAGATTCGAATTAAATGCGATAAACAAAGCCAAGAGTGAAGTTAGGAGAAGCTGTAATATGAACAAAAAGGCATTCAGAGAGAATGCATTAATTCCTAGTATAGCGCTTAAGCTGTGAGGTTTGTTTCTCTTTTAGACCTTCAGTGGTGTAGTTGATGCGCCTTGGCACAGTAATTATGTGTTTTAGGCTCGAGTCCCAGTCAAGGGTAAAATAATATTAATATTAATATATCTATAGCTATATCTTTTCTGTGCCCACATCAACACCGAATTTTCTTTTATATTTGTTGCATCTAACCTGTCACAATGCTCTCAACTTTTCTCTTTGCATAATATCCTTCGTACCCAGGCCCGAAGTTTTTTTTTGGCATGTACTGGTATCACACACACACACACACACATATATATATATATATATATATATATATATATATATATATATATATATATATATATATATATATATATATATATATATATATATATATATATATATATATATATATATATATATACTGGAATGCAAAAGAGAATGAAAGGAACAAGTTGAATGTAATGGAGATGAGTGTTTGAGAACTATGACTGGTGTATCTAAAATAGATAAACTAAGAAATGAGGATGTCGGGCAGAGAATGGGTGTTGAAAGGAAGCTTTCGGATAAGTTAGATCAGAGAGTGTTAAGTGATTTGGACACATGGAAAGGATGAGTGATGAACGAATAGTGAAGAGAGTATGGAGTGCAAAAGTGATTGGAGTTAGGTCAAGAGGAAGACCTAGAATAAGATGGATGCATGGCATGAAAAGGGCTCTGAATATACGTGGAATATCAGTGGAGCAGGGAAGAGAGTGTGCAAGAGATAGGAATGAGTGGGGGAAGATTTTATATAGGTGACACGGGCCAAAGGGATTTCTTGCATCTGATGGCTAAGTGAACTGCGATGGACAAGTGTTAGGGGAGTTGCCATGTGATGAAGCGGTGGGGGTAAACCAGCTGCAGCTATCGTGCCTCATTGTAGAATATCCTTGCCTGCCTACCTTGTGGATGACCCAAGCAGGGTGGAAGGGGGAAAATGTGACAACCCTTTATCCCCAAGGAGCTAAGAGGAGTGACTGAGGTATGTGTGGTTGTGGTGAATGCATGTTTCTTGGTTCGGCCACCTACCTTACAAAGGGGATTGAGGCCATATATATATATATATATATATATATATATATATATATATATATATATATATATATATATATATATATATATATATATATATATATATATATATATATATACACACGTGTGTGTGCATTATTCATTTATATATTCATTCATGTGTGTACTATGTATTATTGTATTTATTAGTTATTTTTAAAAGAGATATGGTACAAGCATACTTTCTCCTGCCGGTATATCTAAAAGCCTGTCCAGACGAGCAGGCGAGTCTGCCAGGCAGCACGGTTGGAATGCAAATTCCACTTAGCATACCCGTGATGTTGTCCACTTTTTCGTTGATATTCTCCCTTGAGGGTGAGCGGACCTTCCCTCTTTGGCCCGTAGATGGGGTAAAATTCGCTGGTTGATGGTGGTATCCGCTCTTGAGGGCAACCAGACTTTCCCATTTTAATGCGTAGGTGGGGTAAAATTCGCTGATTGATGGAAGTATTCGCTCATGAGGGCTACCGGACTTTCCAATTTTGGCCCGTAGGTGGGGTAAAATTCACTGATTGATGGTGGTATTCGCTCTTGAGGGTGACCGGACTTTTCTATTTTAGCCCGCAGGTGAGGTTGTACCAAACTGTAAAGATAGTAGAAAACATTAGTGTTCAGCTAAGGATTATTGGTTTATATCAAACAAATATTCTTTTTAGTGGCTCTGGATAGGTTGATAAATTCGTTCTCAACCTCATGAACTCCTGTTTTGGTGGTGAATGAGAGTTATAACATAGTAGTTTGGGTGGAGGGTATTAACTGATGATATTCAGTAGACTTTTCATGTAGTTGTTTGTTGCTAGTCTGATTATGGAGCTAGCAACATGAAGGGCATTTGGATCTTCACTGGATGTTGCGGGGGCACCAGTTTTCCGTCAAATTTCTGAAAAGGAATCGCATTCGAGGATGTAGTGGAGCAGTGGATGTTGTGAGGCTTCTTGGCAGAAGGTGCATTCCCTGATGATATCATCCACTATTCACCAGGTGCACTTGTATCCGAGTCTCAGACGGTACACATGACCGCCATGCTTTGTCGAAGGTTCTTAGGCAGGGTGATTCGCTGAAGATCAGTGGTGGCTTTGTACCACCAGGTGGAGGGGGAGCCAATGTCTGTGCACAGGTTGTGTTTAGTTATTAAGATGTTAAGGAGTGACTTGGTGGCTTTGGTTTTTATCTGTTGAATCCCAGGAGGCAGAGATATTTGGATTTCTGCTCTAAGAGTGGCTTGTTTGGCGGCTTGATCGGCTTCCTCATTTCCCTTGATGCCGATGTGGCTGGGAATCCGGGCAAGAATGATAGCTTTTCCAAGGCTGATTGTCCTTTGGTAGTGGCTGAGAATGGTGGTGATGATGCGTACACTGTCTTTGAGGAGTGGCTTCTTGATAGTCTGTAAGGCACCTTTAGAGTGAGAGATAATTAGGGCATGGTCAGCGCCTTGCTCGGTGAAGAAGTTGAGGGCGTTGGCTATGGCAACAAGCTCCGTCTGGAGCGATGAGCAGGAGTTTGACAGTTTCCAGGATTCGGACATGTTTTCCGATGGTGAAGGCGGCGGCTGAGGCTCCAGTTTCTTGATTTACTGAGCCATCAGTGTAGAACACTTGGGAGTTCAGCCTGCTCTAGCTCTGAATTTTGTCCTTGTAAATATTTTTAAGGACAAGCAGGTTTACCAAGCTTTTGGGTTGTCCGGGAGCTCGATCTTTATGTCGAGTGGTTGGTCATTCCATGGGGGGTGGGCATCGGTATTCAGGAGGCGGAGTATCCTGTATCTTGGCTAGGATGTCCTCCCTGACTGGCAGTGCTTGCAGGCCAGCGCAAACCTTGGCTGCCCAGGTTCTAAAATGGTGGTCAGGGTGGCGAATGAGGGCTAGCAGGAGATTTGTGCCAGCGAGGCAGGTATGTTGGGCAGTGGTGGTTTTGGCCACAAAGAGGGTTAGTCTTTGCTGAGCTCTGAGTTTGAGTGGTATGAGTCCGGATTCCAACTGGATGTTTTCTCTCTTGGTCCACATGGGGGCTCCTAGCATGGTATGCATGGCGTTGTTTTGTATGACTTCTATCTTGTCCCACTGTTGGTCCTTTAGTAGCCAGAGTGTGGGACAAGCATAGTCTATGAGGCTGCATATGGTTTGTACACAGAAGGTTTTGAGGACATTGAAGGATGCACCGTAATAGAGGCCCGACATCTGCCGAAGGACCGCTTGTCACTGGCTGCATTTGTCACGCTAGTGTTGAATTTCGGGTCCAAAGGTTAGTTTGCCGTCGATGTGTACACCCAGGTAAGGGTGCTTGGTAACCCACAGGTTCATTACTTATGACCAGACTAGTGTCTGGTCTCCACTGGTGGGTGGGAAGGGCCTTGGTTTTGCAGGTATTGATTTTAACCCCGAGGGAGATGGAGGCTTGGTGAATCTTTGTGAGGCGGTGCTGGGTCTTGTTGGAGCTTCTGTCACCTATTGTGATGAGGGCAAAGTCACCCACTTAATTGAGGAGTTTGATTCCATGTGGTAGTGCAATGTCCATGAGTTTTTCCATGAGACAATTAAAGAGGAAGGGGCTAAGGATTTCACTTTGGGGGGTCCCATTTTCTTGGTTTTTGTAGGTGGAGTAGTGCCCTTCTACTTTGACTCGTGCACTACGGTTTTGTAGACTCTGCTTGATCCATGAGAGAAGGTTCCCTTTGATCTGCTTTGCGACGAGAGCTGAGAGTATCGCTGGCACTTTGGCTAGATCAAAGGCCTTCTCTAGGTCTAGGAAAACGATGTATCCTCGACAGTTGTTGATATATAATTGCATGGAGGCTATGCATTCTGAGGTGCCAAAGCCAGGCTGGTAGGCAAGCATGCTTTCTGGGAAGGGTGGGCATTTCCAGCGAACTCTGTTGAGTACTGTTGTCCACATGGCAGAGGTGATAAATGGGCGGGCAAGGCCAATGGCGCCAGTACTTTACTATTTTGTCGAGTGTCGTACGATACATATGGTGGCCAGTACTGCTCAGAAGAAGAAACTGTTGTGTAGCATAATAATTGGTGTATGTGTAAAGAAAAAGAACAAAAAGAAGAGAATATGGTGCAATGATTGGCTAAATAGAAGAGATGTTAACTTACGTCTGGCAGTGTCGTACTTCCAATACTTCTTTGACCACCGGCTGGTGATTTCCTTTAACACGGGCATGGCCATTTTGCTGGTTTGCCCGTTATTAGAACCCAATGACTGGCATGCCCGCCGATCAGGCCCACTCATCTGGGAACGTCTTTAGATGCTGCTCTTCTGGTGGTGCAGTCGCTCGGCCTGTACAGAGGGCAGGGCTACTACACGAGTGAAGCCACTACCTTATCTTTCACAGCCCCTCTCCCAAGTGCCACTGGTTGGTTGATATCACTAAGTAAGCAAATTAATGCTCTCTCTCTCTCTCTCTCTTTCTTTCTCTCTCTCTCTCTCCCCAAAGCTGGGCTGGTTAGATACTAGACTTTCAGAATCAAAGTCCCATGTTCGATCCCGAACAATGACATGATAAATAATACTCTATGCTCTGCAGAATAAAACGTTTTTTGGGGGAAGAATTCAAATGAAGACATTCACTAATTTTTCATCAACTCAAGCCACCGTAAAACATTACCAAACTCTCACTTCCTCTTACTTCATTCTGATAAGTGCTGTAACACATTCAATGGACCTGCAATTTCGATCTTCGCGAATGAACGGCAAAGAGGGAATTCTCAAACTTGAAACGTGCTGGGATAAAAGAGCAGCACTCATAAAAGAGGGCCTCAGTGACGTAATCCCTAAGCAAAAAGGTTTTAAAATCTTTGAGGTGTTTTTAAAAGTTTCAATCATCAAACACGGAAACTGTATTTAAAAAAACAGGATATGTACCCGTCCCTGCTTAGCATACTGCTCACACATCTGGGGTGCTTCTTCCTTTACTTATCTTCTTGATAGAATTGAATCTAAGGCAGTCAGGCTAATTAATGATCCTTCTCTTACTTCTAATCTGGATTCTCTCTCTCTTCGCCGTAAGGTTTCTTTCTTTTCGCTTTTCTATCGCTACTACTTCCATCGCTGTTCTGATGAGTTGGCGAGTTGCATCCTCTCCCCACTGCCGAGGCTGCGTAACACTCGCAAAGCGGCCTCGTCCCACAGGTACTGTGTGGAGATTTGTAGCTCGCGGATTGGTCGGTACAGCGACTGCTTCTTCCCATCTACCTCCAGACTCTGGAACTCTCTTCCTCCTGTCTTTCCTAATTCTTATGACCTATCATCCTTCAAAAAGCAGATCTATCGTCATCTCAGAGCCAATTCCTCTAAATCTCTGGGTCCTCTGTACTTTGACTGTTTTTTTTCTGTCTGTCGTCTTCCTTTGTGTGACATTACCTCATCTCTGCCTTGTCCTTAACCTGTTTCTTTTCCTTCGTCTTGGTATTTTCTAGTGCCCGGGCCTTTATTGATGAGGGCAGTTTCTGCCGGTCTCGGTGTCACTCATTAAAAAACAAATTAAGCCGTTTTAAAAAGGTGTCTAAGCAGTATACATGAGATCTGTGGAATGGATATTTAAGCTCTTATCAATATCTTACCTAGTGAAGGCACTGTTCCAGCACAGATCCTCACATAGTAAAGTGTACTCAAAATTCTTCTGAGCTTAGAGGAATTACCACACGAGGATAGCGCTACCCTCTCCTTCTTATCCCAGTATGTTCTGGCAAAGAGAAGCTGCTTGAGGCGCATGGTTTATTACTTTAAGTATACTGATGTTACCTTAAAACAGTTCAATATTTGCCATACGAACATACACATGGTATAATTCTGTACTAAACCAAGAAGTATTACAAACGATCTGAGATTTTTCTTCCTTAATTTTCGATATATCAGTTATCAGTAATCTACGTATGTATTTTGGAATTCAGTCATATGCATATCCACAGACAAAAAATTAGCTTACCTTTTGATTATATATGTTTCTTATGTCTTGACACGTCATTTCCACTGAATCTGTGAACGGTTCTCATGACTCAGTACGTACCATTTAGATGGCGGGGCATGTACTGTATCACCCCAATCCTATTCTTTTGATATTCTTTATCAAGAAGAGCAGCAGAATGGACAATTTTAATCTTCTTCGATGCCTAAGCTCCTAAAGGTGCTGTTCCACAAGTGTCCTCAAATGCATGACGCTGTACTCACTAAGCTTGAAGAGCTGACAGGCACTGTTATCGTCGATATTTCGAACATTAACCGTCATTAATGTTATTTGGAGCATATTTTATGAAATTATAATTTTCCTACCTCCTTTCGTAAAAAGAGTAGGGTAGTGTCAGTGACTAGACTGATTAGACACCGAGGTGTCTAACCAATCTACCTCGTTCTGGAAAGGGACATATTTTTTTTTTTTCCACTACGATAAAGAGGCAGTCGGATAAATTTGTCTGTCCAGTCCTACCTCCTTTAACCTCATGGAAAGAACGAGCAAATCTGCATGAAATAACAGGCTACCAAAGACACATTTTACACCTTAAGTTGGGCATGGAAATGCCCATTCAGCAGCTTAAAGTTTTTATATACAAACAAAAAATAATAATATACTATAACAAGGGAAAGAGCTTTTTTTAAACATAAGAAAACAAGCAAAACAAAACTAACTCTAATAATGGGGATGGATGCTTTTGATTTGCATATAAAAGAAGAAGAAAAAAGCAACTGCAGTACCAGGAAGTGAATGCGTTTTGATTACAAAAATAATACAATGAAATTTTCAAAAATGTATTCTACTATCCGAAATCCATATACATATTCAAAATGAAAATGCCACTTGCATTCTAAAAAAGCAAATACATATGCATTCTTAAAGTACTCACTTTACATTCTTATAAGGCAAATGCACTTTTGTATTCTTAAAAACAATTGCACTTGAGTTTTCGCAGCAAATACATTTGCCTTTAAAAAATCAAATGCATTTGAAGTCTTAAAATAAGTAATTGTACACTAAATCAGAAAAAAAAATTCACTTACATTCTTAAGAAACATACAATATTTCATTTTCAAATACCAAATGCATTTGTATTCTTGTAGACACAACCATAACAGTTTAAATGATCATAATAAACTTCGTATGTAATGAACGTGAAGTTGAATATGATAACAATCAGCATTTCACCGAACAGTTACATACTTAGCAATGCAATGAACCCAAAGCAAAAATACTATAAAACACTATGTATATATGTATGTATGTATGTATGTATGTATGTATGTATGCATGCATGTAAGAAAAAATGACTGGATGGATGGATGAATGAATGGATGAAAGGTTATATACATGCATGCACAAACGTATGTATATATGTATATATGGAATGCATGTATGAATGAATAAATAAATGAATGAATCATTGGACAGATGGATGGATGAATGGGAGGTTATATACATGCATGCACAAATGTATATCTATCTGTATACATGAGCCATAATGAGGGAAGTGGCTGAGTTAAGGCAAAATACACTGCCTCCTTGGGAAGAGACAATATAGAGGAGGGGATTCCCAGGTCCATCGCTACGCCCCATTTAGTCGACTCTTACGACACCTAAGGGACACGGAGGAAGCATTCCATCCCCCGTATAAGTATATAATGTATATAATTACATGCGCGGCACGTACTGCTTAACACACAACCAAGACTTCTGTGTATTTTAATCAGTGCTGATAAGGCATAACAGATAAGCTAGAAAGGCAAATCTTGTGCATGCATAAAGCAATACCTACGTTGTATGATTGGAAAACAAAGCGTTGCAGAAAAACAAACGAGTTATTGGAAGTATCAACAAACGAGACAGCCGTGTCTCATTTTCAACGGGTTACAATTTAGGAAAAAGGTTTGGCCTGAAATTCGAAAAATATTTTCGATAGCGAAGGCCACAAAGTCATTTTGTGATCGACTTTCATTTTGATATATTTTGCTGAGCTAAGTATCCGAAATATATTCAGCTTTTGTCATGAAAACACCTGTATTCATAACCAAAGGAAACTGAAATTGAAAGTTATGTGATTTTTTATATAATCCAAATTAGTTACTTTTTTATGGGAATAGATGGATGGATTCGGTTTTACGTCATGAACTCCCTTTTTCTACTAAGGGCTAGGACGGTTGCCTTCTCATGAAGGACTTGTTTTGGCAGATGTAATCGTTACCCTGAGTGTATGCCCTTACTAACCTCAGTCCGTGACGGGGCGCGAACCCTCGACCTGCCGCCTCAGAGTCGCAAGTTCATTGAGCCTTATATGCAAGTATGTACTCATTTACAGCAAAAAAATAAAATATCAAAACCTCTCTCCTGAGAGCTAGCATTTTTTGCATGGACCGGATCCTTACAGACGACCGAGCTCATAAAGGCATTGCACCATGAAATAATATAAGCTACTTACTACACGAGGGGTATCACTATCCCTTCATCCTTAGTACTAGGTGCATCAAGCAAAGAGAAGCTGTACGACCACCCTGAGGAGTTGCCACTGGATATCTTGCGTAGAGACCAGGTACTACATTATTAGTGAATCGAGGTAACAATGGAGTTTAAACCTGGCGCTTCGTAACATAGAAAATCGAATACCAGTCAACTGGAGTTGATTTGAACCAATGAGTAAATTTCCTTTTTCTTCCGTGGTAAGCCGATATACCTATTTTGGAGGTCTATTATCTCTAGGCTATTAAACAGCACCACCCTTGTATTCTAACATAAAATAAAATATAAGATGTATGTCACAGAAAAAATGGAGGGAATGGAAAGACGAACATATGAGAAGCAAAAAGCCCCTTTCTCATTCCACTCTGCCTCTTTATACTTTCCTGCCTTTTCATCTATATGCATAAATTTACTATTATGACCTATCATTAAAAGTTACAAACTCTAATAGCTATTAGTAATATATTAAAAACTCACGTTACGTCGACACTTTAAAGTATAGCATATCATGATCAGGAATTACTGTGACAATGATAGGATATGGCTATCTGAACTTTTCTCAAATTGGTATTGCCCAGTTGGAGAAAGTTAATGGAAGAGTCCCAAATATGATGTCAATTCAGGGTTACATATTTATGCTAGGTTGCTCGAAGAATGCAAATGTGCTCGCGGAACCGAGTTTAGGGTAATTATAAATGACTGCGTTGTAATTATCATACATTAAGTTTATACATATAAACTAACTTAACCTGACCCCTATACTAGGTTGCAATTACCCTAGCTTAATTTTTTTTTTAGAGTACATTCAGATTTAGAGTAGACCAACAAATTTGGTGGCAAATTGCATACTCTTAGAACACCACCGAGCTTATATACCATAAGTTTCGATAAAGCTGGTGCTGGCATGGTATTTTTTGTGTGACCTCTAAAAGATAGATACTGCACCAAAGAGTAGGGATGAATATGTTGGAGTTTTGTCAACCAGACTGTCTATAAGAACAAGTTAGAAGAGTAAGTATTGCTTACTGAGAATTGTGTTAGCAGTATGGAGGTAAAACAAATTAACAATAGCTGCAGGAGGAGTTGCACTTAAAGAGCTATTCTCGAATTGAACTAAATACCCCTGATTAATTAAAACGATCTCTCTCTCTCTCTCTCTCTCTCTCTCTCTCTCTCTCTCTCTCTCTCTCTCTCTCTCTCTCTCTCTCTATATATATATATATATATATATATATATATATATATATATATATATATATATATATATATATATATATATATATATATATATATATATATATATATATATATATATATATATATATATATATGAGCCATTTTCCACTTATAAGAGAGTGGATGAATCAAGACAAAATACTCTGATTCTTCGGGAAGAGAAGCTACAAAAGAAGGGGATTCCCAGTCCCCTTGCTCAGCCCCATTTAGTAGATTCTTACGATACGCAGGGGAACACGGAGGAAGTATTCTAGCCCCCCTCCCTCAGGGGTAAATTAAAATGATGGATGAGTAATAATACTGGTTGCAATACCGAGGTAGAGGGCTGTAACATTTAGTTAAAATATCAAAGGAGCAACGACTAATTAGAAACTGTAATAGAGTTAGATAAACAGCTGAAAAACTGGCAACTATACAGGCAATATTCATCTTGAAAACTTTCTGTGGTAAGATGAGTTAGAAATCTATGAGAGATAAAAAAATATTAAGTTTAAGGATTGGTTGTTAGGGTGACAGGATCTAGTTAGTAAATTGTACCACGGAGTTAGAGGAAAATTGCTGATAATTTATAAATGTGGAGATAAAGAAGCTTTAGGCACTAAACATGACCTCCACAAGGATATGTTTAACCAAGACCATCATATTTTTTTTCATCGCTGCGAATCACCATTGTCTTTTTCATCACCATTATGTGCAACAGCAGCACACACCTAGCAATCAGTATCTAACCCACATTTTTTTAACCCATAACTTTTGGTACACCTGAGAGAGAGAGAGAGAGAGAGAGAGAGAGAGAGAGAGAGAGAGAGAGAGAGAGAGAGAGAGAGAATTACCAAAGAGGATGACCTTTGGGCAATCTGTATATGACAACAAAGATGATCAGTCTCCCCCTCCCCCAGAAAAAAAGGATGGACAAACCTCAACCCCTTCAAGCATTGTTTTGTAACAAAAGGCTTTGGAAGAGGATACAGGCTGAACATAACAGAACACAAACGAATACATACAAACGCAAAATATAAAACGAAACGTATATTCGGTTGAGGGAGATGATACACTTTAGCATATTAACACGTGTAAAATCATTTCACATCTCAAAATTAAGCTGATACTCGAAAACTGAACGTTTTTTTTTTTTTTCGTGCAAAATAAAAGGTGTCCCTACCCGGAAAACCATTTCTTTTACGAGTAACCGTGAATTAAATTTCCTGTACAAGTATTTGTAATCTCTAACATACAGACAAACGTATGATTTTCTTATGCTATGCTAGAAGAAGAAATGATTACAACAATAATCTGAAATTCTCCTTGAGAAATATAACAGGAAAAAATGTCTAAAAAACGAACGATTTTTTCTTCAAAAGTAATGGCTGCTACAACAAAAACCGGATGAGTAAGTCTGAAACACCAACACAATATCGCATTTACGGGATAATGTTTTTAGAGTTAAAGAAATATAATAATAATAATAATAATAATAATAATAATAATAATAATAATAACAATAACAACAACAATAATAATAATAATAATAATAATAATAATAATAATAATAATAATAATAACAATAATAATAATAATAATAATAATAATAATAATAATAATAATAATAATAATAATAATAATAGTATCTCAAAGTATTCAAAAGATAGAAGTTATTTCAAGAGCTGAGCATTTCCTTTTTATTTTTTTTTATTTTGTACAGCATGAAAAGAGACTCTTGAGTTCTTTTCTGTTAAAAAGGCTTATAGTAAAATTTTCATTTCAGCTTTTCTCATGAAAGAATGAGATCAGAGAATATCTACATTTTTAAATCTTCCAGATGCTATACTTTCATACCCACGAAACTGATTTTAGGATATTTGTAACATGCTACCTATTATCGATCAACATTTCAATGATGTTTATATATATATGTATATATGTATATATATATATATATATATATATATATATATATATATATATATATATATATATATATATATATATATATATATATACTTTCCTTTCTTGATGTCGGCTACCCCCCAATTAAAGGGGGAAACAGCCAAGGTATATGTATGTATATATATATATATATATATATATATATATATATATATATATATATATATATATATATATATATATACTTTCCTTTCTTGATGTCGGCTACCCCCCAATTAAAGGGGGAAACAGCCAAGGTATATGTATGTATATATATATATATATATATATATATATATATATATATATATATATATATATATATATATATATATACATGTGTGTGTGTGTGTGTGTGTGATATATATATATATATATATATATATATATATATATATATATATATATATATATATATATATATATATATATATATATATATATATATATATATATATATATATATATATATATATATATATATATATATATATATATATATCAAATAAACACATTAACATATGGGAAAACATGAATCATATTCTACACCTGACCGGGCCTCGAACCTAAGACACATAATTACTGTGCCAAGGCACTACCAGCTACACCAACGAGAGTCTTAAAATAAGAAGCAAATCTTACAACTAACTGCTGTACTAGGAATGAACACATTCTTTCTGAATGCCTCTTTGTTCATATTACAGCTTTTTCCCAACCTTACTCGTGGCAACGTTCCCATGCTATACAGGCATCAATAATAATCAAATAAACACATTAACATATGCGAAAACATGAATTCTACTTTACCCCTGACCAAGACTCGATCCTAAGACATGATTACAGTGCCAAAGTGCTATCAACAACACCACTAAAAGTCTTAAAAGAAAAAGTCCACCTTACAGCTAACTGCTATGCTAGGAATGAACGCATTCTTTCAGAATGCCTTTTTGTTCATATTACAGAATATTCCTAACCTCATTATTGGCTTCATTTTTGTATTTAATTCAGATTCCATGCTATACGGGCATCAATAATAATCAAATAAACAAAATAACATATGTGAAAATATGTACATTTTACCCCTGACCTGGACTCGAACCTAAGACACTTAATTACTGTGCCAAGGTACTACCGACTACACCACTGAAGGTCTTACCGGAAGAAGCAAACTTTACATCTAACTGTTATAGTAGGAATGAATGCATTCTTTCTGAATGCCTTTTTGTTAATATCACATCTTCCTCCCAACTTTACATATAATAATGTGCTTATTTGATTATTATTGATGCCTGTATAATATGGGAGTTGAATGAAATGCAAAAACGAATCTGCGAGTGAGGTTGGGAAGAAGCTGTAATATGAACAAAGAGGCATTCTGAAAGAATGCATTCATTCCTTGTATAGGATTTAGCTGTAAGGTTCGTTTCTTCTTTTAAAACCTTCAGTGGTGTAGTTGGTAGTGCCTTGGCACAGTAATTATGTGTCTAAGGTTCGAGTCCCAGTCAGGGATAAAATATGATTCATATATATATATATATATATATATATATATATATTATATATATATATATATATATATATATATAGAATCGAAATATTAAGTCTGATTGCCTATGTTGCAAATGACAATACATCTACTTTAAACTGTACATCTTACTCATGTTTCTAATTGCCACGACTATGCAGCTAAAAATCTTGACCGATTCTTTACTTAAAATCCTTTAGACCATCCATAACCTGTACTTTCCCCTCTTAGTATCTCTGACCACTCTTTGATCTCAGTATCCTCCATTATCACTCCCCCTCCATTAATGCCTCCTCCTAAGCACCGTCTTTGGCACTTCGAGCGTACCCAGTGTGATGATTTGCGTAAATTTCTCCTTGACTTCCCATGGGATGACTACTGCATATAGACCCGTAACCCTGATCAGATATCCCTAAAAGCTGCTGACATCATAACCTAGGGAATGGAGGTGCTTCATCCCCTCCTCTATGAAAACTTTTTCTCCTCCTAATCCTTGGCTTGGCCATGCCTATTCCATAGCTATTCAGGCCAGGAATTGAGAATACCAGTCGTACCAAGCCTCTCCTTCTGAATTAACTATAGCTAGGAATTGTTGCATTGCTCAGATTCGAAGGTCTAAAGCTTTCTTTTTAGGAGGGCGAGTTGATGACCTTAAATCCCCTCCCAATGATAATGTTTCAGGTCCTTAACTAGAAAACCTCTCCAAAACCTCTGTAGCTCAAGCTTTCCCCCTCTCATTCGTCCTGATTGTTTTATAGCTTGCTCTCTCACTGAAAAAGCCACTGTCCTTGGCTCTCATTTTCTGCCAACTCTTCGTAAATGATTCCAGGGCACCAAATCTTCATCCTTTACCCTCTCTAGCCCTACGCTCTCCAATATTCTTTCTTCATGCAAAGTTCATAAGATTATTCACGCTTTAAAGACAACACGGCATCCGGACCTGTTGATTTCCCTGCAAGGTTCCTTAAGGACTCTGCAGATGAACTGGCTCCCATGCTCTGCCATCCTTTTTGCCTCATTCTCTCAAGAAGTATGTATCTTTCAACTTGGAATCACGCTTTAGATCAACCTGTACTTAAGAGGGGTGACCACTCATTTCCTCCCCTAACCTCTGCTTCGCTAAAATATTTGAAATTTTGCTCAATTCTAACTTCTTGAATCATCCAGAATCTAACTTGTTTAGTTCCGATTACCAGTGCGCCTTCTGCAAGGCAAGATCCACTGATGTCCTAATGTCCTATCTCACTCATGTAATATTTTTGACAGTGTGGCACAATGCTCTGCTGGACAAGCTCCATGCTTATGGCATGATCCCTTCTTTCTGTTCTCTAATTTTCAGTTTTTTCACACTGTTTTATAGCTGCGCAACATTTAGCTCATTTACAGTTACCAGTGGTGTTCCACAGGGCTCTATTCTTTCACTTACTCTTTTCCTTCTCTTTGTCAATAATCTTCAGTCCCCATCCTCCTCTCTCCTCCATGCCTTTGTCAACGATTCTACCCTACATATTTCCTATGCCTTCTCTTCACAACCTTCACTTGATACTCGAAATCACTCTCTCTTCAACTCTCAACTTCAATTTACAAAGATTTTCTGAAGGGCCCCCCAAAATCTAGTTAAATTTAATGCCTCCAGGACACAGTTTCTGGCTATCTTTTTATCTTCTCCTCCTGATAGCCCTGTTTTCTTTGAAACTAACATAATTTACCCTTTTTCTTCTATCAACATATTAAGACTCCAGAAAGCCTCTACCTTGTCTTGGAGGAATCACATAATCCAAATTTCTATATCTGCATCTAAAAAATTGGGAGTTCTGTTTCGTTTTCATCACTACTTTTCTTCTTTATAGTTACTTAAAATCTATGACGGCCTTATCCGTCCCTGCTTAGAATACTGCTCACACATCTGGGGTGCATCTTCTTACACTTATTTCCTTGATATTGTTGGATCTAGGGCAAGCAGACTCATCAAAGTCCCTTCCTTTGTTTTAACCTGGATTCTCTTTCTCTTCACCATATGGTATCATCCCTTTTCCTTTTCTATCGCTACTACTTCCATCGTTGCTCTGATGAGTTGGTGAGTTGCAACCCTCATCTGCTGCTAAGGGCGTATAACACTCGCCAAGCGACCTCGTTTCGCAAGTACTGTGTGGAGAGTTGTTGCTTGCGGACTGGCTGATGCAGTGACTGCTTCTTCCCATCCACCTCCAGACTCTGGAACTCTCCTCCTCCAGTCCTCCTATTTCTTATGACCTATCTTCCATACACATACATACATGCGTGTACATATATGCATACATACATAAACTCAAAACCATATTATGAATTAGAAAGGCTTTTAATTCTTTCCTTTTAAATTATGTACATGAGAGAGAATTAAGTCAGGTAAATCCATTATTATTATTATTATTATTATTATTATTATTATTATTATTATTATTATTATTATTATCATTATTATAATTATCATTATTATTATACCTGTTGTATATAGATAGAATTACGAATCAATGGGAGTAATTCTTGATACACACATATACACACACACACACACACAATGACAGAAGATCAGGGGATGGGGCCTCATTAAGATTGTTATACACAAATGCTGATGGATTAGCTGGTAAGGCAGTAGAATTAAAAGATAGGATTCACAACAGTAAGGCAGATATAGTAGCAATTACAGAGACTAAGTTGAGTGAGGACATAAACAGTGTCACAGTTTTTCCTAAGGGCTTCAGAATACTAAGGGTCGAAAGATCTGAAAGGACTGGTGGAGGGATAGCACTGCTCATAAGTGAGAGGATTCAAGTTGAAGAAATAAACTTGGCTATAGAAAGTGAGTTCAGGGAATTTCTTGTTGCTCGCATAAATACTGGGTCAGAGAGCATTATAATAACTGTTGTATACAACCCACCAAGGAACCAAAATAGGCTTGAAATTTATGAGGAAAGTCATATAGGTACTATTGAAGTCATAAACTCAGTTGTTAACATGGCACGGGAGAAAAAATGTAGGATTTTGATTATGGGAGACTTTAATCATAAAGAGATAGATTGGATAAATCTTGACCCACACAGTGGTGAGGACTCATTTGGGGCAAGATTCCTAGATTGCGTACAAGGGAATTTCCTACACCAACATGTAATGGAACCAACAAGAGCCAGGGGTGGGGATGAGCCATCACTACTTGATCTAGTGTTCACAGATAATGTGTTGGATATTGAAAATATTGAGTATGAACCACCAATTGGAAAGAGTGACCACTGTGTGTTGTTGATGGAGTATATCATTGAAGACATTCTTCCTGAGAGTAGAGGCACTGAGGACATGAGGAGGAACTATCCGAAAGGAGATTACATCAAAATGAATGAGCTTTTTGCAGTTATTGACTGGAGAACCTTATTTTACAACAAATCTGTACAAGAAATGTATGACATCTTTTGTGAGAAATATGGGAAGATAGTAGATTGCTGCATACCTGTCACCAAAGTAGGTGTAATTCATGCCAGAGAGAAATGGTTCGATAATGGGTGTAAAAGAGCTAAGGAGTGGAGAGACAAATGCTGGAAAAGGTATAGGAGGAGAAAAAACATAAATGCCTGGCAAACCTACAAAAGAGCAAGAAATGACTACCTAAGTAAAAGGAGAGAGGCAGAGAGAGATTATGAGAGGGACATCACCAGGAAGGCTAAAGAAAATCCCAAGCTTTTCCACAGCTTTATCAGAGGAAAACTGAAGGTAAAAGAACAGGTGTTAAGGCTAAAGAGAGCGGATGGAAGCATCACTGAGACGGACGAAGAGATCTGCAAAGAATTGAACAAGGAGTTTCAGTCAGTATTTACAGTAGAAAATACCCCACCCCCTCAGATTGCAGTGATAGAAGCTCAAGGGCCGGTATTAGAGAACATCAACCTTACAGCCACAGAGGTATGCAAAGCGCTGATGGATTTAGATGTTCATAAAGCTACAGGTCTTGATGACATATCCCCTCATGTGCTTAAAAAATGCGCAAACACAATATCAGTGGCACTAAGTATCATATTTAAGGAGTCACTGGAGTCGGGGGAGATTCCAAGATGCTGGAAACAAGCAAATGTGATACCTATCTTCAAAAAGGGAAGGAGGGATACGGCCCTGAACTATAGACCAGTTTCCTTGACCAGCATAGTTTGCAAAGTTATGGAGAAACTACTAAGGAAACATATCTCTCTTCACTTGGAATCCTTCAACTTTTTGTCAGTGAGGCAACATGGCTTCAGAGAAGGAAGATCAACAGTAACAAACTTATTAGAATTTTATGATGAGGTAAGCCAAATCTTACAGGAAAGAGAGGGCTGGGCAGATTGCATATTCCTAGACTTCCAGAAAGCGTTTGACACTGTTCCACATGGGAGACTTATTAGGAAGCTGCAATCAATGGCTAGAATAGGTGGAAATGTCTTGGAATGGATAAAAACTTACTTAGAAGGAAGGGAACAGAGGGTTAGAGTAAGACACTCAGTGTCTGAATGGAGAAGAGTTAGTAGTGGAGTTCCACAGGGTTCAGTTTTAGGGCCACTTTTGTTCCTTGTATATGTAAATGACCTACCAGAGTGTGTAAATTCATTCATGAATATGTTTGCAGATGATGCAAAGATTGTGAAGAAAGTAAAAAATGAGAACAATGGTAGAGAACTTCAGGAGGATCTAAATAATCTGCATGAGTGGACAGAAAAGTGGCTAATGAAATTCAATACCTCAAAATGTAAGGTAATGAGAATGGGTACAAGTGCAAGAAGGCCCAAGCTTGACTACTCGGTGGCTGGAGTACAACTTCAAGAGACAGAAAATGAGAGAGATCTAGGAGTAAACATACTGGCAGATTTGTCTCCAGAAATACATATAAATGGCGTAGTAAGGGCAGCATATGCATTCTTATCAAATGTAAGGGTAGCCTTCAGGCACATGGACAAGGAAATGTTCAGAAATATTTATGTAACCTATGTGAGGCCAAAACTCGAATATGCAGCCCCCTTTTGGAATCCGCACTTGAAAAAGCACATAGCTAAGCTTGAAAAAGTTCAAAAACATGCCACGAAACTGGTGCCAGAAATACGCAATCTCGGTTATGATGAGAGGCTGAGGGAATTAGACTTGCCATCACTCGAAGCTAGAAGAGTAAGGGGGGATATGGTGACAGTCTTTAAATTCCTTCATGGTTATGATAGAGTGGATAGGGATCGATATTTCGATATGGCTGGCTCTAGAACTAGAGGTCATAGTTTGAAGCTTCGTAAGAAAACTTGTTTGCAGGATGTAAGGAAATACTTTTTCAGTGTAAGAGTAGTTGATAATTGGAATTGGCTAAGCGAGGAGGTAGTTAATGCTATCTCAATCCATAGTTTTAAGGACAGGTACGATAAGTTTCACTAAGTCTAAAAATGGAACCGATCAGGAGACGGGAAGATACGAGCTTTGGGCTCTTTCCCGTAAACACAATTAGGTAATCACAATTAGGTAATCACACACATATATATATATATATATATATATATATATATATATATATATATATATATATATATATATATATATATATATATATATATATATATATATATATATATATATATATATATATATATATATATATATATATATATATATATATATATATATATATATATATATATGTATATGTATATATATATATATATATATATATATATATATATATATATATATATATATATATATATATATATATATATATATATATATATATATATATATATTAATAACACTGAACTGTTAACATACAGTCTAAAATGGTGGGAAAAGCCCATTTAAAAAACAACGAATATATATATATATATATATATATATATATATATATATATATATATATATATATATATATATATATATATATATATATCAATATATATATATATATATATATATATATATATATATATATATATATATGTATATATATATATATATATATATATATATATATATATATATATATATATATATATATATATATATATATATATATATATATATATATATATATATATATATATATATATATATATATTCGTTGTTTTATTTAATGGGCTTTTCCTACCATATATATATATATATATATATATATATATATATATATATATATATATATATATATATATATATATATATATATAAACCCCTGAGGGAGAGGGGCTAGAATATTTCCTATGTGTTCCCCTGCGTGTCGTAAGACGCGACTAAATGTGGCATAGCTAGGGGACTGTGAATCTCCTACTCTGTATTTACTCTTCCCAAAGAGTTAAAGTATTTGACTTGACTCAATCACTCCCCTTATAAGGGGAAAAATGGCTCATAGATATAGATAGATAGATCTTCCTTCAAAAAGCGGATCTAACGTGATCTCAGGGCCTAATCCTTTTATATCTCTAGGTCTTCATTACTTCAGCTATTCTTTCAGCTTGTCCTTTTCCTAATGTGTACCATTCTCTTATTTCTGTCATGTCTCTAAACTTTTGTTTTTTCTTCGTCTCGATATTTTCTTGGTGCCACACTCATAAGAAAGTCAGAACACAATATAAAAATGTCAGAAATTATATATATATATATATATATATATATATATATATATATATATATATATATATATATATATATATATATATATATATATATATATATATATATATATATATATATATATATATATATATATATATATATATTTTTTTTTTACTTATCATCATTTTGACGATAGCACAATGTTCAGTAACAAAACAAATAAGTGCAAAAACAAATACATATGGTCAAATAAATATTCAGTCCTATAAAGTAGGGTCAAAGTATCTTAAAAAAAAAAAAAGATCTTCCAGCCTGGAATCGTTCAACAAGAAAACTCAATATCAATGAAGAAGTCAAAATTAATTAGCGAAAATCATGTCCTCCACTGTCCTTATGATGCTGTTTTTTCATTATTATTATTATTATTATTATTATTATTATTATTATTATTATTATTAGTAGTAGTAGTAGTAGTAGTAGTAGTATCATCATCAATATTATTATTATTATTCAAAGTCCCATGTACTCTACTTGAACACCGGGCTTCTTAAGGCACTGAGCACATTCACCTACAGGTGTCATCGCTGAACCTGTTGAGATGAAAGGGTCTACGAAAAAGGGAAACCACTGCCTTCTTCTTCTTTTTCCCCACAGTCAATGGCTAAGAAAAGAGCTGTAGTTGATACCTCAGGGAGTTAAACTCGGGACATCCTGGGTGGGAGACAGGAGCTATATCCACTGAACTAGAATTATTAACAAATGGTGTGCTTAAGGTCGGGCACCCACTCTTAGGGTGTCCTGCCAGACCAAACTTCACTGATTTTAGAGTTTATATCCGTCACTGATTGTTATGTTATCCTGTAAATCGTAGCACGTGCCGAATTAATGAGCGCTCAGTTTATGGTTGAAATCTGCTCTATTTTCACTTTCTTTTATATATTCAGGCACTGTTAAAGTTCAATTTCTATTACAGGAGCAAAGAGAGAAAGAGGCGGACGAGAAAGCGGCTAAAGAGAAGAATGTGAATACAGAGAAGAAAGAGAAGCCAAAGAAGGATAAAAAAGACAAGAAAAACGAATCAAAAAACAAAACGAAAACCAACAAAAAATCAAAAGATGAACTGTAGCTTTCGTCAGGAGTATTAATGCTCTCAGTATTATTATTATTATTATTAGCGTTATTATTATTATTATTATTATATGATTTTTCAATTTGCTATCAGAAGAATATTTTTCATCGTTGTTTTATACATACTCTCCAACATAATTAAATTCAGCAAAATATTCATACTGTACAATGCTTTAAATTTCCTTTTCCCCTCTCTTTTATATATATATATATATATATATATATATATATATATATATATATATATATATATATATATATATATATATATATATATATATATATGGATATTTTCAGCGTACAGCATCAGTGGAGAATGTTGTTTACTTAAGGCATCAAGACACCATACTTCAGTTTAATCCCCTTTAAAGAGTGCGTATAGAGAAACTAACCCTATAGAGGTCCTTGTCTCTTCATCAGAAAATGATAATTAACATGAAGTTCTTTCTGCTTTGGTATACATGATTTCGAAAGCTTTGCCTTCATCTTACTTTGCCGAAACCAAATCATTTGAAAAAGACGGCAAAATATAGATTATGATGATCAAATTTTAAATAACATCAATATCCTTAATAAATTCTTATATATATATATATATATATATATATATATATATATATATATATATATATATATATATATATATATATATATATATATATATATATATATATATATATATATATATATATATAAAGACAGAAAAACTGAAAAAAACAGCATATAGATAGAGTTCAAATCCCCTGGATGCACACACAAAATAAACAAACACATAAAACGTTGAAATAAATAATATATTTAAGGAGCAGACATGAAATAAATACAAAAAATTCAAGTAACACCAAAAGCATTTTCATTATTCAAGAGAATGTTGTTGTGTGTTGTTGTTGTTTGAGATTAAAGCCAACCTTGTGTTGGCACGGGCCCTTGTCCAAAGAACGGCCCGTGGGTTAGAGGTTACAACTCTTGGGTTGTTTTACAACCTTGGTGGTTCGAAAGTTTTCAAGGTGGTGAGATGAGTGTCTAGGTTGTCAAGTAGTTTCTTTACAATTTTGGCTGCATGATCTGTCGCATTGGGGTGTTGTGGTTCCATGTTTAATCCGTTCCTTAAGTTGTTTGTCTTTGGACATTCTAATATATAATGCAGCAGGGCCTTATCCGTTGTCTTGCCACAGTGTGCGCACTCTTTTCTGGTGTTCTCAATAAAATCCCAGCAGCAATTGTATCCTAGCCTGAGCCTAGCTATTGTGACAGCCAGACTCCTTGGGGTGTACTTGGATACAGGCGAGGGCTCAAGTTTTGTTGCTTCCTTGTACCATGTGGCAGAGTAGGAGCTTTTGTTAACCCAGTAGTTGTGGCTTTCCTGCTTTGTTTTCTGTAGTGCCTGCTTGGTTTTTTATTTGTATTGCTGTAGGCTGGGTTGTATAGAGTGCTGTATGCTGTGGCATAAGACAGCATCCTTGGCAAGCTGACCTGCCTTGTCGTTTCCGGGGATGTTGATGTGGCTGGGTATCTAGTTGATGGTTACTGGTCTTCCTTGTTCTTGATGTTGCACTAGCAGTGCTTGGACCGAGCTGACTAAGGTGATGTTTTCTTTGAACTTTTGCTGTTGTAGTGCTTGGACAGAGGAGAGTGAGTCAGTGTGTATGTTTACAGGTCCTTGTCCTTTTTCCATTGAGTTTTGCAGAGCCATTTTGATGGCAAATAACTCAGTTTGCAGAGTGGAGCAGGAGTCTGAAAGTCTCCAGGAAGCTGTAAAATGTTCCGAGTAGACTTCTGCTCCAGTTGCTGGGATACTTGTCTTTACAGTTCCATCTGTGTAGTAGGAGATGCCTTCTGCTTGGTTAGTTTCTGTGATAGCAGCTTGAGCTGCTTCGTGCAGTTGTATCTTTGTACAGGCTTTCTTACTGTCTGGAAGACTAGTGGTGTTGAATTTTGCTGGGTGTGCTCTCCATGGGACTAGCGGTTTGTAGTTGGTGCAGGGCTTGTCTAAGTTGATTTTTGCCAATTCAGATGCCATGTTGCATTTATATATATTTTTCAGAAGCCGGCCGGCATAGCTGTTTGGGATAGGGAGGTCTAGATGTTTGTTGAGGGCCTCTTTTAGTCTTTTCTGTGTGTGGGATCTCCTTTCAGATAGCAGAGCCTTTGTAATGGAGTTGGTGTTGGAGACGTTTATCCAGCTATATAGAGGAGGTAGATTTGTTTCCATTTGTAGGTTGCATATCCTGGTCCACATAGGAGCCCCCATCATGTAACGCATGGCGTTGTTCTGGATTACCTCTATAGTGGAGATTTGTTGTGCACTGAGGTTGGCTAGGGTTGGGGCGCTGTAGGTAATCAGGGATCTAATAGTGGCTGTGTAAAATTTCTTCAGGACCTGAATACCTGCTCCTTCTTGGAGAGATGTCATATATCTCATAGGTGTTAGTCTGCAGTGTGCTCTTTCTCTGAGATATGTGACTTGAGGTTTGAAGGTGAGTTGCATGTCTATGTAAACTCCTAGATACATGAATGTATCTCTTCAAGAGAAGAGACGATAAATGCAGCTGCTCCTCCTCCTATATCAGTAATGAAGCAAGAAAAAGTCATATGTCCCCCTCATGAATAATGACAATGCTTGCAATTATCTATTCCTTACATAAAACGCTTCACTTTTCCATACACATAGACATTATACATTAATTCTATATGCAATTTATGGCTAAAATTGAAAACACTTGATAAAATTATGTAATGTATACAAGCTTACTTATAAAATCCCTTCAGTAATTATTTTTTTTTCCTTTAGATGTAAAGCTATTGGACACACATACGCAAGTCTATTCTCACACATGAGCTCAAGGCGCACTTGATCCCGCTTGTCTGCATTATCAATGGTGCTCTCATTGTGCCTCTTGGAGAAACCGGGGCTAAAAGGGTGACAGTTACAATTACTATCCCTTTCACATCCTAAAGATGACTATGTAGTAATCGTACTCTCCCGACACGGAACGAGCAGAGCTGGAACTCGGATACTATCTATCTATCTATATGCATGGGTCATTTTTCTCCTTATGAGGGAAGTGGCTGAGTCAAGGCAAAGTACTCTTGACTCTATGGGAAGATAAAATACTGAAGAGAAGATTGACAGGCCCCTAGCTCCGCACCATTTAATCCACTTTTACGACACGTAAGGAAATACGGAGGAAGTACTCTAGCCTTCCTCCCTCAGGGGGAAGATATTATATATAGTACGGCAGATTAGTTTTATTTCAACAAGTCTTGAAAGATATCAAAACAACATTACGTGCAACAGCAATACACACCTAGCAATCAATATCCAACCCTAAGTTTTTAACCAATGGCTTTTGGCACACCTAAAAGAGAGAGAGAGAGAGAGAGAGAGAGAGAGAGAGAGAGAGAGAGAGAGAGAGAGAGAGAGAGAGAGAGAGAGAGAGAGAGAGAGAGAGAGAGAGAGAGAGAGAGAGAGAGAGAGAGAGAGAGAGAGCAAAATCTAAAAAAGTATGAACCAACCATGCTGATATTCTTATATATTAATATATGTCTTGTGCTTCACTAATGACACAGAAGGAGATTATAGCAAGAAAGCCCACCAGTGGAACAGTATATGGAAAGTATCGCTATATTTCAGGTCGTAACTAGACCCCTTCTCAAGCATAAGTTCTAGAGAAAGGGTCCAATTAGGACCCGAAATATAGCGAAACTTTTCATATATTGTTTCACTGATGAGGTTCCTTACTATTTGGTACTGTATTATAACAGTCTATGTCTACTTAAAGAGATGATTTTTATCTTCTATTCATTTTAACAAGGAAAGTACAAGAAGATCCCGTTATTATTTGAGCACCCGGAGGATATCTGCGTGTATCTACTGCTTGTTAATTAACCTACATATTTTTTCTATTTTTACAATTTAATTTACTGATCGTAAACAACTGAAATCTAAGGCTACACACAACTGTACGTCACAATATTTAATATATTTCTCCACTCATATGACGAGGGTGAACCTTAATAATTTCAAGCGGCTTCTTAGCTATAATAATTATCTCATTGCTTTGCCTAGTGTAGAGAAATTCCAAGGCCAACCATAACGATTTTGCGTGACCACAAAGCGGTAGGTGAATAAGTCAGTTTAAAAAGCATCTCGTATAAGCTAAAACCAACCGACAGACTTTGGCTATAGTCACGAAAATTCTTCACGTACCCCTATGTATTGAGTGAACAGTTAAAGCTATCAATTAATCTACGTGCCAACAACCCAAAGTTTCTCTGGTACATTATCAGCATATCAAGATCAAAATAAAAAATATCGTACAGAGACCGTTTAGTAGGGTGTAAGGTACATTTTAATCATTATTGTAAAACAGATATGTATGTACGTATGTATGTATGTACGTACATACGTACGTATGTATGTATGTTTAGTGATGTATCGGATACTAAATTATAGAGACCCGCGGGGCGGGCGGTTGCGCGGGCGGATAAAAGTGCGGAGTTTTAAATATAAATTTTTGCGGATGCGGATGCAGTTGCGAATTATTTGCACCTCCATATCCGTAGTTGCGGATGCGGATATTTTTTACACGTCAAAATCATTTATATATAATACTATTAATTATACACTATTGAGTGATGAGTTTCAGCCACACTTAAATATTTATGTAAGAGTACATACTACGTAGTACGTACATAGTACATAACATACTGCATTTAAGTGTTACAAGAATGCGAGACGGGGACCCAACTCGTCATGCATCCCACCAACCACTTTCCCCAACCTCCACCCTTGGAAAGTGGCAAACTTAAACTGCCTACCATTTTTAGCTATTCTAGTTGTGCTACTACTTACAAGCTGCAATATTTAGTAATCAAACTTTAGAAGTGGCAAATTTTTCTTCAAAATGAGTAACTTTTCTGCTTTCTCTCCCATTAAACGGCTTCTCTTTTCATCATATATATTTGCCAGCACCACTAAATAGCTGTTCACTAGCAACACTGCTTGGAGGACAACTCAGGTATTGTTGGGCAAGTTTTCATAATGTAGGGTATTTGGTGATGTTTGTTGCCCACCATTTCAATTGGTCTTCATCATTTCCTAGTCTCTTTTCAATATGGTATTCATGAACCATGTCAATAATGCTTGATTTTGCATTCTTCTCTGATTCTTCGTCGCTGCTGGATGCTAAGATCAATGCCAGTGCTGCACCTTTCAAAGAAGTGTCTGTGCTTTGTGAAGTGCTGCCTTTGGGTGAATCATCTCTTTTTCTCTTCTTTGTTGGTTTTTCGTCCTCAGCAACAGCAACACTTGCAATCTCATAATTCTCATCACATAGTTGAGCTATTGTTCCTTGCACCAACTTTGCAATATGTGAGGATGAGAAACCTTTATACCGAGGGTGAAGATAAGTTGTCAATCTGCAATTGTTGTCCATTTCTAGTCCTGCAAATCTCTTCTCAATTTTTACCTTCATGGTTTTTTCAGCTCGTTGATTATTTCCACACCTTTCTGGTAATCACTCTCACTTTCTATTGATAACTTTCACACTTAATCACGCTTGCTTTAGCGACTTCCCCATACGACTCTCTCTCTCTCTCTCTCATCCTCACAGACACGAACTGTCAGCCTCCCTCACTCGTCCTTCTACACACACACACAGTCACACACACACACAATCCCACCACGTGATCATTCTCACTGATACAGATCCGCAATATCCGCGTTTTTTTTTACGCGGATGCGGAGCTTCTGTCATCTGAAAATGCAGTTGCGGAGGCGGATCTATTGTTGTTTAAGCACGAGGTTGCGGATATTAATTTTACTGCGGAGGCTCCGCGCATGCGGTTGCGGAGGCGGATATCCGATACATCACTAGTATGTATGCATGCATTTATAGGCTATACATATACAATGGTTAAGCATTAGTGAGAAATATATATTTTACACATGATTTGAAGACAGCATGTTCCAGCTATCTCCTTTGAAGAATTGCATAGGACATTCTTCTCCCATTGAGGTACAGGTTTCATTGCCAGATATAATTTTCAACATGAAGTTTCTCTCTCTCTCTCTCTCTCTCTCTCTCTCTCTCTCTCTCTCTCTCTCTCTCTCTCTCTCTCTCTCTCTCTATATATATATAATATAATATATAATATATATATATATATATATATATATATATATATATATATTATATATATATATATATATAATATTATAGGGATATATTTAAAATATTACGTCTGCTTTGCCTGATAAATAGTTAAAAGACTGAATGAACAGTTACCTGAAAATAATAAGTTTTATAACTCTTAAAATAAATTTCTTTATATGGCTTAAAGGTGACGAAAAGTGTACATTCTACTGTTCCTACATTACAAGGAAAAGCAGTCGGGTTAAATGCGACACAAATTCTATAATACTCATAAAAGATCTGATAAAAACTCACTTCAAATGCCGAACACGTTCTTTACTGTTCTCCTAAAGACTGAAAAAAGAAAGCTTACATACACCACAGCTTCGATTATCATTTCTGACACTGCAGGAAAAAAGTCTTAACTACAAACAGCGATTAAAGCAGCTTTGTGTATTCAGATCCAGTAATTTCATGAAAATTCCTGGAATAAGCTTCCAGACTCCATTCAGACATGCAAATTTGAGATAATAAAAGGGAGGAGTCAAGCTTCTGGAAGTGCTACGTTACATTCAATGGCTCAGAGCATATAAAACCTGGCTTCCCAATCAGGATATCTAGAGTTAAACTCCTGGTATTGGATCGTGCAGCCCTTCTCCGGCAGTCACGAGGAGAAGAGGAAAGAGCGGAGCCTTATGCCGTGCTGTAGGTTCCCGAGTTAGTTAAGGTAGCTCGGTGAGTGCATCTTAAGGCGCCAACTCGCTTAGCAAGAGGGTTTTTGCCCCTCTCTTTTAATATCTTTATGTCATTTTCGTGCTGTCCCTCCAAATCCTTCCCATCCTATTTCCCCCTCCCTAGTGATGTTACCCCCAAATAGGGCTAAGAGAGTTCACTCGAGGCCGTCACTATTCCAATTATCCGAATCCGTATCCGACGAACTCCGGCATCGATAAGGGCAAATAAGCCGTTCCGCAGTCAAACGTACGTGTGTGTGTGTTTGTATGTGTGTGCATATATATATATATATATATATATATATATATATATATATATATATATATATATATATATATATATATATATATATAGAGAGAGAGAGAGAGAGAGAGAGAGAAAGTCAAATCTTTGCCTAAAAGGTTATCCAGTAGCATTACATTAGGATCATTTTGTCGCCATAATAAAGATGTCTCACTGTTATAATTATCTATATAACCGCACTAGCGAATCTATTACGGTGGATGATTATATATATATATATATATATATATATATATATATATATATATGAATCATTTATATATATATATATATATATATATATATATATATATATATATATATATATATATATATATATATATATATATATATATATATATATATATATATATATCTTTCCACATATCCATTTACCAGTCACAAGTACACACTGAAATATTTAAACAACTCTCACTATCTATCAGTCACAAAGTCAAAAATAACTCTTATTATCTCTAATTCTACCGTACCTTCATCCTATTCCACTATCGGTCTCAGAGAAATAAAAAATTCACTTCGGAGCGAATCGGGTATGAGGAAGCGAAGGATCCCGTCGTCAGTTTCAAGACACGGATGACCTCATAAAGAGTTCTGCCGAGTCATACGCAAAGGTAGCTTATTCCCCCCCCCCCCTCAATCACTGATACTGTGACAAGGATCTACAAGGGGCATCAATACGTGGGGAATGAAAACGAGAGAGAGAGAGAGAGAGAGAGAGAGAGAGAGAGAAGAGAGACGAGAGAGAGAGAGAGAGAGAGAGAGAGAGAGAATAAATCAAATATTAGCCAGAAAAATCTAGCATAATCGTCGTTAATACTAAGTGCAATAAAATTTTTCAGCAAAATTCTTCCTCAGTTTTTATATTCTCTCTAGAATCGGTGAGACTGTAAGTCTGCTTGTGCGTGTCAATGTGCATAGTAAATTACAAATGGAGGAGTAACTATACATGGGATAAAAACTGAATTTTGTAAGCTTTTGCTATTTTGGACATTAATTAAAGAGCTTAGAATACACATTATCTAGAAAAATTAATGTATCCTTAGAACATGTCACATCTGAGATATACGTTCCTTCAAGGGCAAGAGTTATGTTATCTGTAATTGAGTAGCTAATTCAATTTTTATTTTTATTTTTAATTTTCAACGTGATACAAATAATTGTAATATGGTTTATATGTAAGACATCTTTAAATATGTAAAATTTATATTTTCATTTTACGATAATTTCTTGACGAGACTTTTGAAAATATAACTTAATAGGGCATTAACATAAGAAAAGTAAATAAAATATGTGGATTTAAGACCTTTCAAAAATCTTTTAAGAATCCTTAAAAGAACGCCATAGTGTGGGGAAGACAGGATGACGTCACGAAAGAAGCAACAGCCTCAAAGCAGTTACCTAAGCACCAGTAAAACTAGTTCGAAGTAGTTTTAGCCACTTCAGTACATAGTAATAAAAATACTACAATTTGGGCAAAGAAAAAAATCGAGAGAGAGAGAGAGAGAGAGAGAGAGAGAGAGAGAGAGAGAGAGAGAGAGAGAGAGAGAGAGAGAGAGAGAGAGAGAGAGAGAGAGAGTCTAGTAATTAATGAAGAGGGAGCGAGATATAATGTCATTTAGCAGTGCAGGTAGTGTCTTCTAGCAACCTCTCCTGGGTACATATAAATTATTCCCATCTGATGATACTGTTGTCCTTTATCCTGTCAAGCTACTGTCCATGCACGACGATGAAAACCTATGTCAGAAGAAAAATGACACTTATATTGGGTTAATAATAATAATAATAATAATAATAATAATAATAATAATAATAATAATCATAATTATAATAATAATAATAATATTATTACTATTATTATTATTATTATTATTATTATTATTATTATTATTATTATTATTTATTATTATTGTTATTATTATCATCATTATTATTATTATTTCATAGAGAATGCCTTCCCCCTGGCACTACCTTTATAAAAGACTTGACACACTGCGACTTCCATCCCCCTCAGTCTTCACCCTTTATCTTGTTTGTTTTGCAGTAAGATAAGGAACTAAAAGAGAGAGAGAGAGGAAAAGATCACCAGCCTTCAGCTCCATCACCATTGTCACTACATGACACCAAAGGAATGATTTCTTTAGCTGATCTCAGTTTGCAAATTTCGAAATAAAGTTTTATCATATCAGGTTGAAGCGAGTATTTTAAAAATCTTTATGAAGAAAATAAGTCTTGAAGTATCACACTTTGCATACAAATAAATGTTCTTAAATCACTATCAAATTTATTTTCATGTTAAAAAAATAAAAGAATTATTTTAAGTGTGGGTAATCCACTGAATTAGTCAAATACATTTACCCAGACTATTTTATATGAAAATTAAATATTTTCGGTTTCTTGAAAAATACCTGATCTGCCCTGTCCTTATGGCTAGCGGGGGGGGGGGGGAGATGAGAGTATGAAATGCTGCTGATACCTTGTCTTTGCTGCTCACATATGATGTCCTCTGTGTCCCTGCTCTCTCCTCTTATCCTTTGGGTAGTCCGTCTATATATGGCCTGCACTTTTTTTAAATTTCTAATTTACCAATTATTGCCTGCATGCCTTGCGAAATACTTGGGAGATATATCTTCAAGTTTTTTCCGTATCAGTTTGGGTACCTGATTATAATTCTTGAATTATATCCCCAAATCTTTCGTGAAAAACACTTGTTAAATGAGCCGGGATGGATGTCCAAAAAGCAACAATATCAGTGATCATTACTGCAATATTGCGCAAGTCTTGTGGATTGGAAAACATTTACACAATTTCCAATGCGAGCTGTCACGATCAAGGTTTCTCCATGAGCTACATTTCCTTTGTAACTCGAGTACAATCTTTAAAGAGACCCCTCTTAAAACTGGATATAAAATCAACAGGATTTTTAAACAAAATATTAAAATAATCCATCATGTGACTTCAAGTAGCGTTAAATTTAGTTAGATAGTAAAATAAACATAAACTTACATGGTTTCATATTTTCAATACGTTTTAAAGCAAAATTACAAAATTTCATTTCTTTGTGTTAATAAAAAAAAAATCAATTTATGTCTGTTCACAAGTAGTGATATAAATTCATATTTTCAACAGGTTCATGCAATCCTATGAAAAACTCCGTAGCTGACAGTTAATGCAACTGCAGGTCTAGAGAAAGTAGGTTACTTTAAATTTAAAAAAATAAAATCGAGCGCAGCTCAATCCAGTAATAACCAACATAATATCATACTTCATTTTGTCAAAGGACGGCGCTTAGCATTGTCACGTATTGCTAGAAATCTGTATCTAAGCATGATGTTTTAGTCATTAATTCATGGTTACTTGGAAGTGTTATCGACTTAGGGGATAATAATACAGCATCATATATTTTTTGTGCTCAGATCACTAATAGCTTTTATATGGTCTGGAATATTAGACTGACACTGAATATAGCACATGATCTTACATAATAATCGGTGTTAACAGTATATTGCCTCAGCTATGATCTCTCATTTGATAAAAAAAAAATTTTTCCAAACAACACTAATTTCTTTGTCCACATATGACTTTAGCCATCTTGGAGAGTTTAATTTGGGACCTATTGGAAGATAACCACATGCTCTCCACTGAGCTACCAAAGAGCGGTTCCTTCTTCTTCTTCTTCTTCTTCTTCTTCTTCTTCTTCTTCTTCTTCTTCTTTTTTTTTTTTTTTTTTTTTTTTTTTTTTTTTTTTTTTTTTTTTTTTTACACACACACACCAGGTTTTATCACACGTAACAACTACTTTAAGGTTTCTTTCTGTTCCAAGGTCGGATATTGGCTTTCATTTACCCATTTAACTGAATATGGACTATGAATCTTAGAGAATCCTCAATTCTTTCTACCTTTCCAAATATCAATAGACTCATAAGCAACTCAAAGCTCAGCCGGAACCATTACCTCGTCAAAATGGTATTAAGCACCAGTGGCCAGTGGACGCATTTAATTTTCCTCCTCAACACCCAAGGCTAGCTAGATGAAACAAATGTGATGCAATTACATATTTTAAATGTTATCAAATAATCTCCCTTCCTGGTCAGGAATCGAACCTGCGAACTCTAGACTAGAGCAACACAGCTAAGTTGCACTACACCGCAGAGGTTGTAATAAGAGAGAGGACTGGGGTATCTTTCTGATACCACACAAACGGAGGGACGCTAATTCGACCATTAATATCCGATTTATACCTATCCCCAGCCCACCAATGACTAGTGAACACATCTAATTTTCCTCCTCAGCAATCAAGGCTAGCTAGATAAAACAAATGTAATGCAAATACTGTATACATTATATTACTCTTAATTAATAATCGCAGAGTGCTCTTCTGCCATCAATCAATTATTACACTATATTTTATTCTTAATTAATTGCTATGATATTTAAAATTAATTGAAAATTCTATTAATATTTTATTTATTCATAAATATAGATTGTAATGTCTAACACCTGCAATATCACTGGGAGTGCCCTTGTGCACGTCCCCATGTACTGTTATCTGAATAAATAAAAAAAAAAATAGTCTAGAACAAAACAGCTTAGTCAGTCCACTACACCAAAGAGGTTGTAATAAGAGAGGTAACTAGGGTATTTGGCTGATACCACACAAGCGGCGAGACACCTCTGCGACCATTACTATCCTCCATATTGCCCCTCTCCCCAACCAACCAGTGCCCAGTGAACACATTTAATTCTCCTCAAATTCCAAGGCTAGCTAGATGAAAAAAATTTAATGCAATTATGCATTTTGAGTGTTATCAAATAATCTCCCTTCCTGGTCGATAATCGAGCCTTCGAACTCTAGTCTAGAGCAACACGGCAGTTCACTACACCACTGAGGTTGTAGTAAGAGAGGGAACTGGGTTATCTCCCTGAAACCACACAGGGGGAGAGATGCCACTGCGACCATTAATTTCTGTTTTACCCCTTTCCCCAACCCACCAGTGGCTTGGGTGGTATCAGGAAGATACCCAAGTTTCCTCTCTTATTAAAACCTTTGTGGTGTAGTGGACTAATGTGTGGTGCTTTAGACTAGATTATGCGGATTCAACTCTCGATAGTGAGAAAGCAGCTCCACAACGATTATATACGAACATTAATGTTGTGTTTTACTCACTGAGACTGTTGAGAAGAAAGGTTATTTACCAAACGAGGGACAAAACTACATTTTCTTACTTTTTTTTTTTTACCATATTTCTCTAGCGAAAATAATTGTGCAAGACATATAGGGAGGATGAACTCAGGGCCTCCTGGGTGGGAGATTGGTGGTAGTATATCCACTCATCTTTTGAATTCACTTGCAAATCTATATTTGTGAATAATGTGATCCAATGAGATAAATTTCCAAAAAGAGAATCAGATGCCAACACATCAGCTGGGAATAGTCAACTAGCTGGAAAAAAAAAAAAAAAAAAAAAAAAAAAATATATATATATATATATATATATATGTATATATATATATATATATATATATATATATATATATATATATATATATATATATATATATATATATAACAAACTTGCATCACTTTCTTTGATACACTAAGAGCACCATGAACATAAGAAGATGCCTACACATCAGCTGGGAATAGTCAACTAGCTGTAAAAAAAAATAAAAATAAAAATATATATATATATATATATATATATATATATATATATATATATATATATATATATATATATATATATATATATATTATATATATATATATATATATATATATATATATGTATATATATGTACATATATATATATATATATATATATATATATATATATATATATATATATATATATATATATATATATATATATATATATATATATATATATATATAAACTTGAATCACTTTCTTTGATACACTAAGAGCGCCATGAACATAAGTTGGGAATTATTGTCATATCTGCAGTAAGACAGAACTGTAGTGTATGGTAATAATAGTACTACTACTACTAGTACTACTACTACTTCTACTACTACTACTACTACTACTACTACTACTACTACTAACTAATAATAATAATAATAATAATAATAATAATAATGATGATAATAATAAAATAATAATAATAATAATAATAATAATAATAATAATAATAATAATAATTGTTATTATTATTATTATTATTATTATTATTATTATTATTATTATTATTATTATTATTATTATTATTATTACTTAGTATTTAGGGTAAGCACTGTTGTTGCTAGTGAGAGCCAAAGATCCCCCTCTCCCTCCACCTCATCCCACGTGTGTGCAACTGAGACCTTTCCTTTGACCTTGGAAACAAACACAAGCATGATGGCAAGGAGCAAGTTTCAATATACATGCAAGTAATGCTTTCATGCACAAACATGAAAGTCACAGTAATGAGTAGATGAGTATATGCATGTACGCTCTGGTGTATATACACAAATGTACATTTACTTGGCAAGGTTGTAAGCTTTGGACATATAAAAGTATACATATACATACATTAATTCATGAATGAAAATGCGTAAATATTTGCTCATGTAAGACGAACACGGTAAAAAAGAGAGAGAGGGATATATATATATATATATATATATATATATATATATTATATATATATATATATATATATATATTATATATATATATATATATATACATATATATATATATATATATATATATATATATATATATATATATATATATATATATATATATATATATATATATATATATATATAAGTATATATATATATATATATATATATATATATATATATATATATATATATATATATATATATATATATATATATATATATATATATATATATATATATATATATATATATATATATATATATATATATATATATATATATATATATATATATCAAATAAGCACATTACATATGTGAAAACATGATTTTTTTTTTTACCCCGACCGGGACTCGAACCTAGGACTTATGATTACTAAGTCAAGGCGCTACCACTACACCACGGAAGGTTAAAAGGAATCATAATTCCTAGGTTCGAGTCCCGGTCGGGGTAAAAAAAAAAAAAGATTCATATATATATATATATATATATATATATATATATATATATATATATATATATATATATATATATATATATAGAGAGAGAGAGAGAGAGAGAGAGAGAGATGCAAATATAAGGAAATGTTAGTGAAATAAAATCAACAAACATATGATAACAGTTTGGAGCAGAAAGATTTCCACCATCATATGTTCCTGCGTGTCGGAGAAGGATATTCCGGAAGTTGGAAATGAAAGACATCTACCCTTGTATACCTTTGCTTGTGATAGGGAGCCACACTGCGAGATAATGCAGGGAGCAATGGTCATAGCTGTTTTTTCTCTTGTTGCAAAATACAAGGTAGAATATGCAAGTCGAGCATTGTACGATAAGCCCTGCCACGTCGATTCTCTTATTACCATTGTGGTCACTGTGCTAACTACAGTGAGATATGGCGACATGCTTGTAATAGTAGTAGAGCAAATGTAAATAAAGAAGTGTGTAAGATTTCACAAATCTCTGAGACATATAGATGGCGTATCCTCCTGATGTAACTCACAACCAATGCCAGTCACAGGACAGTGTACGAGTATATGTCAAAGTTATTTTTTTATTTTTTTATTTATTCAGATAACTGTACATGGGGACATGTGCATATGGGCACTCCCAGTCATAATGCAGTTGATAACATTACAATCTATGTGGTTATGTATAAATAACATACTAATAGAATTTGCAATTAATTTAAAATATCATAGCAAGTAATTAATAATAAAATATAGTGTAATAATTGAAGAGTACTTGAAGAGTAATCATTGTGACAATATTTTCAATAGCCCTTGTTGAGTGCTATCATTAAAGTTCCGTTTCGAAGGTCCGCTCACCCTCAGGGGTGAACATAAAAAAAAAAAAAAAAAAAAAAAAAAAAAAAAAAAAAAAAAAAAAAAAAAAAAAAGTTTCACTTCTCAACAGTACTACTGCAGACAATTTGAAGCAGATATAGAATAACAATTTTCAGGTTAGAATAATAAGTAGGTACATACATATATATAACACACATACATACACACACATATATATATATACATGCATGCATTAATTAGATGAGCAATAGAAACACCACTGGGGCTTCATAGCCATACATATCAAGGAGAGAGAGAGAAAGAGAGAGAGAGAGAGAGAGAGAGAGAGAGAGAGAGAGAGAGAGAGAGAGAGAGAGAGAGAGTTTGTGGTATTCATTTCAGCAAAAGGAGTTATTCGTCCTTACTACAGATAAAGACACATCCATGCATACTCATACACATCATTGTCATCTGAGGGTAACACAGTAGAGGAAAGTGCATGTACTTAATTGCATATACGTACACATATAAACCTGAACATACATACATACATACACATAAACACAGTGCCATATAATGGAGGATAAATTTGGAAGGAAAAGAAAGAGAAAGACTGAAAGCCTTTCCCCCTCTCCACCCTTCAAATTATGTACGTGAGAGAGAATTACGTCAATTAATCCATTATCACTATTATCACAACCATTGCTACCACCATCATGATTATTATTATCATCATTATTATTATTATTATCATTATTATTATTATTATCATTATTATTATTACTATTATTATTATTATTATTATTATTATTATTATTATTATTATTACCATCATCATTACTACAGCTTTTGTATATAGATAGAGTTATGAATCAAAAGTAGTAATTATTGATACATATAGACATGCACATACATATACATATACACATATACATACATATATACATATAAATACATATACACATACATATACATATACACATACATGCACACATGTACACACATATACATACATATGAGCTCTTGAGGGAGGGGGTTAGAATACTTCCTCCATGTTCCCCTGCGTGTCGTAAGAGTAGACTAAGTGGGGCGGAGCGAAGGGAATGAAAGAACCCTTCTCTGTACTTTCTCTTCCCAGAGTGTCAGAGCATTATTCCTTTACTCAGCCACTCACCTTATAAGGGGAAAAGTGGCTTATGTATATAAAAAGGCATATGAGAGAGAG
>JAXCGZ010011365.1:115000-120000 GCA_037179515.1 Halocaridina rubra | reverse complement strand
ATATATATAATATATATATATATATATATATATATATATATATATATATATATATATATATATACCCACTTACATACATATATAATTAAAATAATTCAAGTGGTATACTTGATAAATCTACGTTAAGGATTAGTTTCTTGCTCTTGATAAATAGACTCTCGGCATATCTTATTTCAACTTGGTCTTTTCCTTTATATAGTATTGTATATTCTTCACTGTGTATTGACTTTTTACAGATGTTTCCACAGTGGTTGCGAATACAACAATCTGAAAGGAGCTATAGAACAAAAGAATATCTTGGATATTCGTTACACATGTATTATTATCCCTTCACATCTGACAAGTTACAACACTCCCCATCCCTGTTTCTCTTTTTGTTTTCTTCGTGCCCAGGCTTGATGAGGTTAGAGTTTATTTTTTTGGGGGGGGCCTGTCCTGGTGTCACAATAATAATAAAATAAAAAATTGTATCAAGACCTCTTCATTGCTCTATTCGCAACCACTGTGAAAACATCTGTAAAAAGTCAATACACAGTACAGAATATTCAATACTATGTAAAGGAAAAAAATCAAGTTGAAATACAAATTGCCGAGAGTCTATTTATCAAAAGTAAAAAACCGACCCTTAACCGCCCTACGAGTATATCAAGTACATCACTTAAATTATTTTAATAATATGTGTGTGTGTGCGCATGCATATGTATATATATGTATATGCGTGTATGTGTATTGTGTTAAAAAAAATAGCATTTTCTACTGTTATATTGTTATAATATTCTTTTTTACTTGTTGTTATTGTTTGATTTTTTGTAATATTTTATTTTTTTTCGATAAATCCTCTATGTACATATAGAAATTCGTTCTTGATAACTTATAGAGATTTGTTCTGTCATTTTCAGATGAAAATGGGTCTAGATTTGACCCGAAATATTTAATAAAGTGGGGGGGGTGCAAAATGAACAAGTGGATTATTCTCCATTGTGTTTTCCAATTTATAATTAGTTTAATAATAATAATAATAGTAATAATAATAATAATAATAATAATAATAATAATAATAATAATAATAATAATAATAATAATAATTATCAAGATATATACGAGGTGGTAATTTCATCAAGTAAGCGCTAGTAGGTCCCCGTGAAGGAAGAAACTGCCAACGCAAAACTATTTAGTGAATTTTAATTATTTATAAATTTATTAAGTATCTATTTATTGCATCTCTCTATACATTTGTCTATCTATTCAAATAATATCTTTTTTATTTATACTTATTCATATAAATGCTTAATTATTGTTAAGTTAGCTATTTCTTGATTTTTTTTTATTTATTTATTCCTTCATTTATATGGGATACTACATGCACAAGAAATATATTTATGGACTCTTTGCTTTTAACTCATGGTGGGGAAGGAGAAGCAACAGGAAAAGTGAAAGGAGAGACAAATATTGAAATATAAAATAATATAATATATATACATACAAATTATATATATATATATACACGAGCCAAGAAACACGCATTCAGTATACGATCCACACATACCTCAACTACTCCTCTTAGTTCCTTGGGGATAAAGGATTGCCACATTCCCCCCACCATCCTGCTTGGGTCACCCATAAGGTAGACACGACAGCTGCAGCTGGTTTACCCCCACCGCTCCCTCATTTGGCTACTTGCCTCACATCAATCAATCACAGTTCGCTGAGACAGCAGGTGCAAGAAATCCCTTTGGCCCGTGTCACCTATACACAGTCTTCCTCCACTTATTCCTATCTCTTCCACGCTCTCTTCCTTGCCCAACTGACATTCCACGTGTATCCAATGTCCTATTCACGCCATCCAAGCATCTCATTCTAGGTTTTCCTCTTGGCCTAAGTCCAACCACTTCTGCACTCCATGTTCTTTTCATTATTTGTTCATCACTCATCATTTCTATGTGTCCAAACCAAGTCAATACTCTCCGATCTAACCTATCTGACAGCTTTCTTTCAACACCATTTCTCTACCTGATCTAATTTTTTACTCTCTCTATTCTAGATACGCTAATCATACTTCTCAAACACCTCATCTCCATAACATTAAACTTGTTCTTTTCATTCTCGCTTGCATTCCAAGTCTCTGCTCCATGCAATGCTGTCAGCACAACCATACCTTCACATATCCTTCTCTTTGTATTCATTCCCAATACCTATTTTTCATCAAACTTTTCAACCCACCTAGAAATTTATCTGCTTTCTTCACTTAATGACTTTCCTCTGCATTCACTTTCTATTCCTTGATACGTGCAACTCCAGATACTTAAATCTCTCAACTTCTTCAAGCAACTCCCCATTTACTCGTACATTCAATCTGCCAGCATTAACACTCCTTGTGTATCTCATGACTATACTTTTACCAATATTCACCAGCAACTTCTTCTTTCACACACCCTAATAAACTTTGTCACCCAATGCTTCAATTCATTCTCAGTATCAGCCACCAGTGCTGTGTCATCCGCAAATAGCGACTGATTCAATTTCAACAAGCTTCCATTCTCACCCACTAATTCCAAGCATCTGTCTAATGCTCTTTCCTTTACTTCCTTTACCACTATATCCACATGCACATAAACAAACACAACAACATTACACTACCTTGGCACAACACTACACTCATACCATTCCTCACTCTAACACATGCTATGCTATTCATGTAAAAACTCTTCACCACATTCAACGAACTTCTACTTATTCCAAACAGTCGCAACATATTTCACAACACCTCTTTATCAACTTTCTCATACACTTTCTCTAAGTCCATAAAAGCTTAAAAAATGTCATAACCTTTCTCTAAGAACTTTTCACACACCTGTCTTACCAAAAACACCTGATTCACACATCCTTTCCCTCTCCTGAACCCACATTGTATTCCCTAATCAATCTCTCAGTACCTTTCTTAATTCTTTCAATTAACACTCTTCCATATAACTTACCTACTACATTCAACAGACTGATTCTTCTAAAACTACTACACTCATACTTATCTCCTTTACCTTTATAAAGAGGAACTACAAATGCACTCCTCCAATCACTTGGGAACCTCCCAGTCCTAAAATTTGCATTCAACAACCTAAGCATCCATTCAACTAATGCCTCCTCACCTTTTGTCAAGCATTCTACATGACACCCATCTATCCATTGTGCTTTACTTGTTTTCATTGCCCTCAATGCCAAATGAATCTCGTCTTTTATTATTCATCTATCATTCTCATCACCCATAGGCATTCTCCATTCATTTCCCACAGCCACAATCTCTGCCTCTCAATCATCTTCCTCATTTAGCAGACCCTTTTAATACTCAGCCCATTGCTCTCCTACCTTTATTTTGTCTACTAGCAATTGCCTATTTGTTCTTTTCACCCTCTCCTCCCATCCAGAGTTACCTTTCCACGCTCTTTTCATTTCTTTCCTACACATCATTTTCTTCCTTTCAAAATTTGCAGACAACCAACTACTCCACCTCACATCCGCTTCTCTCTTTGCCTCCCTCACCATGTGTTTCACTAACCTCCTCTTTGGACTATTCCTTTCATATGCCTCTACATTACCTATCTGCAACCATACCTCAAATGCCTGCTTCTTTTCAGCCACCACTGCACTCACCTCATTCCACCATTCTCTATCTTTCCTTGTATTTCCACTTGTTAGTCTCCTTCCACACACTACCTCTGCAAACTTCATGACTTTCTCCTTGAAACTTCATTTTTATTCAACTAACTACTCCATTTTCTTTTCCACAGATTTCCACACATTCCTCACACTAGCCTTATGCTCACAATTTTTCTCTTTCTTATTAAGTTCTGTTACTTTTAGCATTTCCCTTCGTCTCTCGTTTCTACTCATTCTACACTTTTCTCCCAATCTCACTTTACTTTTCACTATATAAGGATCAGATACACCATTAGCTCCTCTCTTTACATTCACATCCATTACTTTTCCAATCATCCTCCTGTCCACCACAACATAACCCATTAATGCTCTGACAACTATTCCTCCTTTATCTACTTTGACCCATGAATACTTGTGCACATCCTTCGTTTTATATACAGTATTGGTAATCAACATTCTCTTTCAATGCACATTTCTATCATTTTCACTCCACTTGCATTCCTACCAGGTATGCCATACTTCCCAATTAAACTATCCACTGGCTCATAACCTAGTCTAGCATACAAATCTCCCATCAAGACCACATGCACATTCTTTCCCAAGTCTTCCACATATTCATTAAATTCACCCTAAATTCTTCTCTTTCTTCCTCACCTCTTTAACTGCCAGGGTCATATGCACTCACAAACGACCAAGCCTCACATCCCAGTCTCATTTTAGCTACTATTATTTGAGATGATATTTCCTTCCATTCCACCACACATTTTCTCATCTCTTCACTTACCAACAGTGCCACTCCCCTCTTTTCCTCGCCCTCTCTAAACTCCAGACACCCTACCTACTACACTCCCTAATGTCACCTCACCATTTCAATTCATTTCCCTTCCACTCACTGCAAGCACATCCATCTTTTGCTCCACATACATACTCCGTATCTCCTCCCTCTTACTTTCACTCACACCATAATCACACATATTCAAAGACCCAATTACGTTTCCTGGCTATATATATATATATATATATATATATATATATATATATATATATATATATATATATATATATATATATATATATATATATATATATATACAATGCTTAATTTTGGATAGACCAGATAATGAAGCTCATTGACTGAAGTCAAATTAAAAACTAAAGTAAAACAGATCAACAAATGATAACGATGCATATAATTACATATAAAAACAAATGTATATATATACCACCACAATGGTTATATAAATGAAGTTAAATTAATTCCTACCCCTTTTAAACAAAACAATAAAAACATTAACAAAGGTAAATGGCAATTAGTGTACAGTACATAATTCATACGCATGAGTGGGAAA
>JAXCGZ010011365.1:105000-112500 GCA_037179515.1 Halocaridina rubra | reverse complement strand
ATATATATATATATATATATATATATATATATATATATATATATATATATATATATATATATATATATATCAAACTCGCGTTCCTGATCGTCACGAACATGCTGCAAACACTCTTGATCTATTTTTTACTTTTAACCCCTCAAACTACTCCTATTCTGTGCTTTCCCCTCTTGGTAAATCTGACTACTCTATGATCTCAGTCTCTTCCATTTTCGCTCCCACTCCACCAATCCCTCCTACTCAGTGCCGCCTTTGGCACTTTGAGTGTGCCCAACATGAAAACTTGCATCACTTCCTCTTTGACTTCCCATGGGATGACTACTGCTTTCGGTCCCGAAACCCTGATCAGGTAGCTCTAAAAGTTGCTGAGATCATGACCGCGGGAATGGAGGCGACCATCCCCTCTTTTACAAAAACTTTTTCTCCCCCTAAACTTTGGTTTGACCGCGCCTGCTCCATGGCTATCCAGGCTAGGAATCGGGTACACCGATATTACCAAGCCTCTCCTTCCGATGTAACTCGCTCTGCTTTTATTCCAGCTAGGAATCGCTGTACTGCTCAGATTTGAAGGTTTGAGGCTTCCTTTATAAGAAGGAAACTTGATGACCATAACTCCTCTCCCACTGACAAATGCTTCTGGTGCTTAGCCAAAAACATCTCCAAAAACTTCTGTAACTCAAGCTTTCTCCCTCGCATTCGTTCTGATGGTTCTATAGCTTGCTCTCCCACCGACAAAGCCACTCTCTTTGGCTCTCAATTTTCGGCCAACTCTTCTATAAATGATTCCAGCACACCTGTTCCTCAATCATTACCCCTCTCTAACCCTATGCCCTCCTCCGTTCATGCAAGTTCATAAGGTTCTTTGGTTGCTAAAGAAGAATAAGGCATCTGGTCCTGATGGTATCCCTGCAAGGTTCCTTAAGGAGTTTGCAGATGAACTGGCTCCCATGCTCTGCCGTTTTTTTTGCCTCATTCTGTCAACCAGTATCTATCCTTCATCTTGGAAGCATGCTCTTGTTCAACCTGTTCCTAAGAAGGGTGACTGCTCTATTCCTTCAAACTACCAACCTATTGCCCTAATCTTCTCTATTGCTAAAGTTTTCGAAACTTTGCTCCATGCTCACTTCTTGTAACGCCTTGAATCTAACTCACTTATCTCTGATCACTAGTACGGCTTCTGCAAGGCAAGATCCACTGGTGATCTCCTGTCCTATCTTACTCATGTATGGTCATCTTCTCTGAGGAACTATGGGGAATCCTTTGTCGTCGCCCTTGATATCTCTAAGGCTTTTGACAGAGTCTGGCACAAGGCTCTGTTGGCCAAACTCCCTGCCTATGGCTTTACCCCTTCTTTCTGTTCTCTGATTTCCAGTTTTCTTACTGACCGTTTTATATCTGTAGTTGTTGATGGCGGACATCTAGCCCTTTCTCTGTTACCAGTGGTGTTCCACAGGGCTCTGTTCTTTCACCTACTCTGTTCCTTCTCTTCATCAATGATCTTCTACAATCCCCATCTTCCTCTCTTCTTCATGCCTTTGCTGATGATTCTACCCTTCACTTTTCCTCTGCCTTTTCTTCACAACCTTCATCTGCTACTCGTAATCAGTCTCGTATCACTCTTTCTTCTACTCTCAACTCCGATTTGCAGAGAGTATCTGAGTGGGGCACTCAAAATTTAGTTAAATTCAATGCCTCCAAGACACAGTATCTGGCTATCTCTTTATCTTCTTCTCCTCCTGATAACCCTATTGTCTTCGAAACTAACGAAATTTACCCTCTTAATTCTATCAACATATTAGGAATCCATATAGCCTCTAACTTGTCTTGGAGGAATCACATAATCCAAATTTCTAAATCTTCATCCAAAAAATTGGGGGTATCTGTTTCGTTTTCGTCATTACTTTTCCTCTTTGCAGTTACTTTAAATTTATAAAGGTCTTATCCTTCCCTGCTTAGAATACTGCTCACACATCTGGGGTGCTTCTTCTTATACTTATCTCATTGATAGGGTTGAATCTAAGGCAGTCAGACTCATTAATGCTCCTTCCCTTACTTCTAATCTGGATTCTCTCTCTCTTCGCCGTAAGGTATCTTCCCTTTCTCTTTTCTATCGCTACTACTTCCATCGCTGCTCTGATGAGTTGGCGAGTTGCATCCCTCCCCCACTGCCGAGGCCGCGTAACACTCGCCAAGCGGCCTCATCTCACAGGTACTGTGTGGAGATTTGTAGCTCGCGGATTGGTCGGTGCAGCGACTGCTTCTTCCCATCTATCTCCAGACTCCTGGAACTCTCTTCCTCCTTCTGTCTCTCCTAATTCTTATGACCTTTCATCCTTCAAAGAGCAGATCTATCGTCATCTCAGAGCCTAGTCCTCCATATCTCTGGGTCCTCTGTACTTTGACTGTTTTTTTTCTGTCTGTCGATTTTCCTCTGTGTGACATTACCTCATCTCTGCCTTGTCCTTAACCTTTTTCTTTTCCTTCAGTCTTGGTATTTTCTCGTGCCCGGGCCTTTGTTGATGAGGGCAGTTTCTGCCTGTCCCGGTGTCACACTCATTAAAAAAAAAAAAAAAAAAAAAAAAAAAAAAAAATATATATATATATATATATATATATATATATATATATATATATATATATATATATATATGTGTGTGTGTGTGTGTGTGTGTGTGTGTTAGTTCTTCTTAGAATAAAATTTTTGTGACTTTAACATGAGACAATATTATGTCTCTGGGTTAGCTAATCTATATCTTAACCTGTTTGTATCATCCTCTGCAGTTCGTCTTAGAAAGCATCGTTACAGAGGTTATCTTGCAAGAAATTCATCTTGCAAGATGGTTTTAAAGTGATACAAATACAGAAATAGAGGAAAGCAACAGCTTTCCAAAATCACAAACCAGCATGGAGAATTATTATGCCAATTACATTTATTAACGAAATGCCCGTGAATTTTATCATGCTTGTTCTCCTTAGAATAAGATTATGTGACTTTAGCAAGAAACAATATTATGTCTCTGGGTTTGCTAACCTATTTCTTAATCTGTTTGTATCATCCTCTGCAGTTCGTCTCAGAGAGCATTGTTACAGAGGTTATCTCGTGAGAAATTCATCTTGTAAGATGGTTTTAAAATGACACAAACACAGAAAAAGACGAAAGCAACAAGTTTCTAAAATCACAAATCCAGCAAGGAGAATTTTAATGCAAATTACATTAATGCACGAAATGCGTATGAATTTGATCATGCTAGGTCTCCTTAGAATAGCATTTTGTAACTTTAACAAGAGACAATATTATGTCTCTGAGTTTGCTAACCTATCATCCTTTGCAGTTCGTCTTAGAAAGCATTGTTGTATCATATATATATATATATATATATATATATATATATATATATATATATATATTATATATATATATATATATATATATATATATGTGTGTGGTGTGTGTGTGTGTGTGTGTGTGTGTGTGTGTGTGTGTTGTGTGTGTGTGTGTGTGTGTGTGTGTGAGTGTGTGTGTGTGTGTGTGTGTGTGTGTGTGTGTGTGTGTGTGTGTGTGTGTGTGTGTGTGTGTGTGTAACAGGTAACGAACTGCGTTTTGACTTGATTCTGCATATAATCTGGGCAGATAAACTTTTTTCTTTTTCTTCCTCACTCAGTCTATCATCTGTCTTGCTTGTTATCTAATTACTTGACTAAAATGCAATTTGAGTATTATTCTCTCTCTCATCTATATATATTTTCATGATTACTATAATAATAATAATAATAATAATAATAATAATAATAATAATAATAATAATAATAATAATAATAATAATTATTATTATTATTATTATTATTATTATTACTATATTATTATTATTATTATTATTATTATTATTATTATTATTATTATTATTTTATTATTATTATGAGTAAAGACTGTGCAGTAGTAAGAGTAGTGGTATTACAAGTCACTAAATGGCCATTTCCTGGTGTGATATTTCAGTTAGATCCCGAACTTTCATTAATATTCTCCAAAAACTACCTTTATTCCGCCATTTTTTCCCCTAAATTCCATGGCTAACAGTTAGCAGTTGCAGTAATATCTGGTTATGAAATGCCTAACAAAAGTTCTATTAGCAAACTCATCACTGATCATAACCCTACAGTACTTTAATAGGTAAAATAATGATAATATAAATTATGGCATCGCAGCTAAGCTAATGTAACATAATAAACCATGAGTCTTATCTGGATTTATTAATGAGAATGTTGCTGAAAACCTTTCCATATTGCTCTTTTATATGATTTTGTTTGCGAGGGAGGGAGGGTTGGATGTGTTACATCTCTCTGTCACTGAGGTTCTGTCAATGAGGTTATGTAGATTAGGTCTTTACCTATAAAACCTTTTGTCTTCTTCCACCCCTGTATGTTGGGAGTAATATTATATGTAATTTTAAGAGCAATCTGAGCCCATCGTGAAAGTGCAGTGTTCAGTCTTCCATGAGGAATTAATTATACACGTTATGCCAGAGCTGCTTGGAGATAAGGAGAGGTTAGTTGCGTTCCATGAATACACCAAGAGACGTATAGGGTTATTGATGGAATGATACGTTCATTTGGTCTCTTTGATATTGGAAAAAAAAAAACACACACACACACACACACCAACCTATGATAGTTACTTTTCGTAGCGATTGATGACTGGTGGTTGCAGAGGTGGTCAAGTCACCACAATGTTAGGTCCAGAATAAAAAAAAAATACAAAGAGGTAATATTAGGTTGTTCATAATATCAAAAAATTGCTCCATGGAGAAGCTTTAATACGACAATTCTATGTATGTGGGAAAACATTGACTTAGAGAACTGTGTTATTACAATATAATATTCTTATTTCATTAGCTTTTCATCAATACATTTCTTGACTGACACTCAGATCTGTGTTTGTTTCCAGCAATGTATTCTTACGCCGTACTATTTTAAAGAACGATATCAAAGGATACATTGTTCAAGGAGATAGATACACAGGGTCAGATTATCGATCATTTGTTACTTTATTTTTTTTTTGTGAGATTCTAGTAAGACTGGAGACTAAGTACTTTGATGTGAAGTTAATGAGGATCACTGGACTAGATATCTAAATATAAGGGATCCACACCACAGTACATAAGACAAATACACCGTCCCTACCCTCTGGCGTCAGTCCTGAGAACGTCCCCAACTGCACACGAGTGGATAAATAAAAATTCGAATTATACTTATTACTCTGGAAATAAATTTCGTAGGGTACTTCACGTGCAACATATGTGTAGCTTTAAAGAAGCATAAAGGCAGACCCGGTGCTATTGCTGTATTCACCATGCTTTCAGGAGGAGAAATATAAGGTCAATAAGGGCCTCCCAAAGTATTTCTCTCAATATAGATGCATTTTTAGATATTGACTGTGTTCTGTTAACAAAAACATTTTGAGCTCAGTGCCAGGTTGGGAAAGAATAAAACATACGGTGCTCTGAGAGAGAGAGAGAGAGAGAGAGAGAGAGAGAGAGAGAGAGAGAGAGAGAGAGAGAGAGAGAGAGAGAGAGAGAGAGAGAGAGAGAGAGAGAGAGAGAGAGAGAGAGAGAGAGAGAGAGAGAGAGAGAGAGAAATGACTCGCGTGCAATATTGATGCATATACACACACGCAGGCACAGATGAGTATTACTTAAATTGACAGAAAGCACTGGTAAAAAGGAGGCCCAATTTTTTTTTTTTTTATAATAACGCTTTTACATAAAATGAAAACTCGGAAGAATGATTTTCAGTGAATAATAATAATAATAATAATAATAATAATAATAATAATAATAATAATAATAACAACGATGTATCATAATTTTATCTATGATGTAGCGACTTAAAGGATTGGTTAACATTAATCTGGCAGTGTACACTTATTTTTCATTTCCATCTTAACTAAACCTTTCTAAAAAAATGCAACAATTCATGTAAATTACAATACTATCGATCTCTGGAAACTTATACTGAGAATCTCTTCTGTGTAGAATAAAGCTCAAGAAATATCAAATAAATAAACAAATAAAAAAAATCATTGAATAAACTGATTAATTATCATCGGAAGCTATAAGTATAATACGCACAAAGCTTAATATTATTCAGTATACTCCTGTGAGTATACTGTGAATACTGTATATGGTAATCGAACTACCAACAAAAACAAACAATCTAACATTATTATTAGAATATCTAAATGCAATTTATGACAGAGTTCAATTTCCGTTTATCGAATGTCTTTTTCTGGCAGTGCTCACGTTGTACCACAGATGTGGTGTGTGTGTGCGTGTGTGTACCTTAAAAAAATCTGGTACTCTTAACAAAAATAGTTTTTTCCTATGGTGTTATCTCACATATTTTCCAAAAGAGATGTATGATAACCAATTGGTGTTCTATACAATATGAGAAATAAGACGCTATATCTAATACTATTTACTCCAGCATAATATCTAAGCGGACGCGTTCTTTGACTGGAGTTCACGTTGTTCCATTGATCACTCTCCGAACAATAATACACAGCTGTGTTTCCTAGTTGACGCTCACGTGTTAGAAAACTGCGTTCACTCGCCTCGCCCTCGCCAACAACGTGACGACCGGTAATAATGTTTAACTAACCCTTGTTCAAAAGGATTTTGGTGTTCAAATGAGTGATTATGGGAACAAATAAGTGATTATGATGCATTCGGAGAAATAGTGTTTACTTACTCAGAAAGATTGCAATAGTATCCCCTGCATGTCGTAGGTGGGGATTTAAAGGGATATGAAAGCGGGATCAGGCGTTGGTGGGGATGGAAACTGATAAGGAAGTAAAATCAGGTCATTTCCATACACACAAATACAGATAAACACACACACACATTCAGTTGTGTGTGTGTATATATATATATATATATATATATATATATATATATATATATATATATATATATATATATATTATGAATCATATTTTACCCCTGACCGGGATTTGAGCCTAAGACACATAATTACTGTGCCAAGGCGCTATCAACTACACCAGTGAAATTCTAAAGGAGAAGCAAACCTTACATCTAAACTGCTATACTTGGAATGAACGCATTCTATCTGAATGCCTTTTTGTTCATATTACAATTTCACAAGAGTGAGGTTAAAAGAAGCTACAATATGAAAAAAAGGCATTCAGATAGAATGCCTTCATCCCTAGTATAGCAGTAAAGTTGAAAGCTTTGCTTCTCCTTTAGACCTTCAGTGGTACAGTTGATAGCACCTTGGCAAAGTAATTATGTCTTAGGTTCAAATCCCGGTCAGGAGTAAAATATGATTCATGTTTTCACATATGTTAATGTGTTTATTTTATTATTATTATTGACTATATAACTTAGATTTGATTAAATGCGAAAAACGAAGGCACGAGTGAGGTTAGGAGAAGCTGTAATATGAACAAAAAGGCAGTCAGATAGAATGCGTTCATTCCAAGTATAT
>JAXCGZ010011365.1:60000-87500 GCA_037179515.1 Halocaridina rubra | reverse complement strand
AATGCATTACGGCATAAAACTGTCCGTTTGTATGTATGTATGTATGTATGTATATATGTATGTATGTATTTATGTACGTAGATATGGTGAGGGACAGGGTATACATGTCTATTTCAGGTATGAGCTTATGCTGTAGTACGTTTTATAGTAGCCTATTATGGTATTGGAGTAAGCATTTAACAAGATGAGATGACAGGGGTCAGGAAGCGGGAGTAGACATTGCAGTCGCCTCATATCTAGTTTTTAACTCATTGAGGCCATCCATCAATATATACATAGTCATACATACATACATGCATGCAAACATACATTTTTAATCGTCTATCGACTAAACATATTTCTAATCATTTCTCCTGAAATGCCAAGTGAACTTGTAGATAGAACAATCCAACTATCCACGAAGACGGATCAGTATAACAAAACCATGACACAGCGTTTCCCCTGTTTTGATGTTAGAATAAAAAAAAATATATATAAAAAAGATTGAAGTTAAAATTCGAGATCAAAGGTGTCTCTGATTATATGTACACATTCTATGTGTTTTTTATATTATTATTTTTGTATCAATACTCAAATTGGGTTTTATTTTCTGGTAAAAATGGATTCACGTCCAACATTTGGTTTTGCGTGGCAAAGAGATGGGAATAGAAGGGATTATAAAGGTTGTTCTCAGTAGATTACTGAGAGTCTTTATTCTCTACATCGAACATTTGATGTTTAATTTCTTTCTCAAGTATTACGGAAATAACGACAACCACAACAATAAGAAGAATAATATTTATAATTATACTACTAGTACTACTACTACTGCTGCTGCTACTACTACTGCTACTAATAATAATAATAATAAGGACTTGATAAGCTGTAAATGTAATAATTATTACTTGCTCATCATGGAGAGAGAGAGAGAGAGAGAGAGAGAGAGAGAGAGAGAGAGAGAGAGAGAGAGAGAGAGAGAGAGAGAGAGAGAGAGAGAGAGATAAGCTGTAAATGTAATAATTATTACTTGCTCATCAGAGAGAGAGAGAGAGAGAGAGAGAGAGAGAGAGAGAGTTGCTTTATCAGTGGCACTCGGTGACAGAACACACCTGATTTGGGCGGGAGCCGTGAAAAGGGTACCCTCCCCCCTTTAACCCTTGCGTTACTATGGCCACGGTGGTTGAGTTTCATTTGGAAGAAATTCAAGGGCAGGCCCAATAAGCATCTCCCTCTCCTCTGTAGCCCTTCCTATTGCAGCCCAATCTATCAACCTATACTCGTGTAACCCATCCCGTAGTATTAGATAACATTTTTTCCCTCTTCTTTTAGTTTTATTGCTTGACCTTGGGTCCCTTTGGCTTCTTCGAATCATTTTTTTCCTCGTCCATCGATCGCTTGATCGATAGAATTCGTCAAATAACAAAAATGTTTATTTACTAAAAGAAAGAATTTGGGTGCTACTGTAAGCGATAATGCTATTACGCAATGTATGCGAATGCATACAATATATGCGGTTATTGCATACGAAAATGGACGTAAAGTATCGACACAACACTACCTGTCGCAAAATCAGCTGAGCGGTAACGTTAGTGCCGTTGCTAGACGTACGATTCTATTTCTATAGAGTTCGCTAAACATATTAAGTTTGGATGTTTTGAAAACTTTTTCCATTTACAAACAACTGTGCATTACTTTCTGATGTCAATAACGTAGACGATCGAAATCTGAAAAGATGAATTATTTATAGAGCGTACGACAGTTTGGACGGTTGAGTCGGCAGCAAATCAGAGAGCGAGGCCTCTGGTGTGCAAGTGCGTTGTGACTAGCAATGTTCGTGTGTTGATATTCATATTTTCAGAGCTTAAGAAAAATTCTATGGAACCATCAACGTCCAAGAGAAGCCCCAGGGTACGTGAAGATATCATCTATCATGAGCTTAAGAATGGTAAGTACAAATGACGATCGTTAATTTTGGGTGTGGGTTGCACTATGTCCGCGCGACTCCTCGGGTGCCCAACAAGATAGTTTGGACAAGACCCTCCCTTACTGCCTTCTGTTTCTCTTACTGCGAAGGACATGTCCTCCCAAAACAACAATGCTGCATAGCTGCAGTCAAACATGCAAATAAAACTTAGCATTATAGATTATCTTTTCTTGATTAAGTCTTGCAGCCTGCATTTAAAAGTTTACAAAAGTTTGTTCCTTTATCAATTCGCGGCTTTAAAAGTCTTATCTCACACAGTGCCATGCTTCAAGGGCAAATTAGTTGTTACATATTTATCAGTGGTGAGTGCCAGTTTAACAAAGTTGGCAACACTTCTCTCAAAAGTGGTGTCAACAGACGTGTGTGTGTGTGTATATATATATATATATATATATATATATATATATATATATATATATATATATATATATATATATATATATATATATATAGAGAGAGAGAGAGAGAGAGAGAGAGAGAGAGAGAGAGAGAGTATATGTGTGTGTATGTACATTATATATATATATATATATATATATATATATATATATATATATATATATATATATATATATATATATATATATATATATATATATACAGGTACATTAGAGATTGTCCTGTACAGGTGTTGTACAGGACTGGCAACCATGCACACGATTAGATTATATGAACCTGTCTTGAGACTGCCCTCTACAGGTAAAATAAGTAGCATTTTATATATCACAATCACTGCCCATTCAAATGTGGTGGACACAGATGTATTATATCTGGAATTAAGGTTAGATGCCCCTCCTCACGGCCCATGGTGGAAACAAATCCACTTTTGTTGCTCCCGACTTGTGCACTCTACTGTTTAGCTGCCGCGGCACCGTGTACAAGTACAGCTACTTTAGAAATGAGAGTAGGCGCCTTGTACACTATAGCCTGCATATCTGAAGACATAAATTATGATGTTATATTTCGCCTCCATCTCGCGTTATTCTAGTCCAGTTGATTTTTTTTAAATTTAGTTTTGAGAAGGAATCGTCATTCTACTTGTATTATTTTCTATTGTGTTCTGTTATTAGGTCTGTACATAATGTAAGTTTATCGCTTCGAATTAATTTTTCAAGTGTGACCTTGATAAAGCCCTTTTTTATCGATTCATTTAATGTGTGAAGAGTTTAGCTATATATATATATATATATATATATATATATATATATATATATATATATATATATATATATATCCTGTGCCCTGTGGGGCGGGCACAATATCAAAGAATAGCCTCACCGTATTCCCTGCGTGTCGTAAAAGGCGACTAAAAGTGGACGGGGCGGGGGGACTAGGAATCCCCCCCTTGTACCAACCTCCTGTGAGACGTCAAAGAAGAGGGGGAGTAGAGGGGAGAATAACTTCTCCCCAAACTGTTTTCCTTTTTTGATGTCGGCTACCCCCCAATTAAAGGGGGAAACAGCCAAGGTATAAGTATATATATATATATATATATATATATATATATATATATATATATATATATATATATATATATATATATATATATGTGTGTGTGTGTGTGTGTGTGTGTGTGTGTGTGTGTGTGTGTATGACGAGAAGAACGTGAATATTGGAACATTATTTAAACTACGAAGGGAAAACTTGAGACATCGGAATACTTTAGCGCTTGTGTGTGTGTGTGTGTGTGTGTGTGTGTAATTACCTAATTGTGTTTATGGGAAAGAGCCCTATGCTCGTAACTCCCCGTCCCCTGGTCTATTCCATTTTTGTACTCGGTGACACATATTTGTCCTTAATACTATGAACTGAGTTAGCATTAACTACCTCTTCGCTTAGCGATTTCCAGTCCTCGGCTACTCTTACACTAAGAGAGTACTTTACATCTTGCAAAAAAGTTGCCTTACGAATCCTCAAACTATGTCCTCTAGTTCTAAAGCAAGCCATATCAAAATATCGATCCTTATCCACTCTGTCACAACCCTGAAGGAATATAAAAGCCGTCACCATATCACCCTCATTCTTCTAGCTTCGAGTGATGGTAAGTCTAATTTCCTCAGTATCTAACTGAGTTTGCGTATTTCTGGCACTAGTTTCGTGGCCTGTTTTTGAACTTTTTCCAGCTTTTTTACATGCTTTTTCAAGTGTGAATTCCATAAAGGGGCTGCATATTCAAGCTTTGGCCTCACATGTTACAAAAATATTTCTGATCAGTTCCTTGTTCATGTGTCGAAAGGGTTCCCTTGCATTTGCTAAGAATGCATATGCTGTCCTCACAATGCCATTTAAATGCATTTCCGGAGACAAATCTGCCAGTATGTTTACTCCCAGATCTCTCTCATTCTTCGTCTCTTAAAGTTCTGCTGCTGCTATTGGTTTTCTCGTACTTGTGCCCAGTCTTACAATTTGAAGTATTGAATTTCATTAGCCACTTTTCTGACCACTAATGCAGACTAAGTCTTCCTGAAGAGCTCAACCATTGTTCTCATCTCTTACTTTCTTCACAATCTTTGTATCATATGCAAACATATTCAAGAATGAATTTATAGACTCTGGTAGGTCATTTACGTATACAAGGAACAAAAGTAGCCCTAAAACTGAATCCTTTGAAACTTCACTACTAACCCTTCTCAATTCAGACGCCGAGTGTCTTCAACCCTCTGTCCCCTTCCCTTTAAGTAAGTTTTTTCCATTCCAAGACATTTCCACTTATTCTCGCCATTACTTGCAATTTTTTAATAGGTCTCCTGTGAGGGACCGTATCAAATGTCTTCTGAAAATCTAGGAATATGCAGTCTGCCAACCCTCTTTTTCCTGTGAGATCCGGCTTACCTCATTATAAAATGTTTAATAAGTTTGTTACTGTTGATCTACCTTCTCTGAAGCTATGTTGTCTCACTGACAAAAAGTAGATGGATTCCAAGTGAAGAGAGATGAATTTTCTTAGTACTTTCTCCATAACTTTGTAAACTATGCTGGTCAAGGAAAAAGGCCTATACCTTAGAGCTGTATCCACCCTTCCCTCTTTGAAACTAGGTACCACGTTCACGTTTTTCCAGCATCTTGGTATTTCCCCAGATTCCAGCGACTTTTCAAATATGATGCATAGCGCCACCAATATTGGTTTAGCGCATTTCTAAAGTACGTAAGGGAATACATCATCAGGACCTGTAACTCTGTCTCTGCAATCTGAGGGGGTGGAGTATTTTCTGCCGTAAATATTGATTGAAACTCCAGTTATTTACAGATGTCTTCATCCATTTCAGCATGTGTGTCATTTAAACAAAGTAGCTGAATAATGAAAGAGAGATTTTACCAGAGCGTAATAATCAAATAAACATACATTCTGTAGAAAAAATTGGATGAGAGCATCCTGTTCGCTTTATCTATGAACGGCAGGATAACAGCGTGATTAACACAGCGAAAAACAACAGAGAAATATCCCAAATATTAATCAATAATAAAAATGACTCTTTAGATCTGTATGGCAAAGATGATCAACATCATTGATAATTTTATTTTTTATTATATTACACCATCATCATATACAAGACAGCGTTTCGAACGTCTCATCTATGTTTGTTTTAAAATCAGTCTTTACTAAAAGATATATATATATATATATATATATATATATATATATATATATATATATATATATATATATATATATATATATATATATATATATAAAGAAAATAAAAGAAAACATTCATGCCTATATACAAAGAGATTAACACAAAATACAAGAAATAAATATTAACTACAATATTATTACTTAAATATAATGATGCAACATTTAAATGCAACTTCAGATTTAAATCAAAACAAGAAGAATCCTATTTTTAAAGTAGGTTTTTCGGTGTTAATATACAAACACTCAACCCATCATAAATCTTTTCCATTTTGGCATTCTTTTATTATAATAAGGTTCTGTATATCAAATTACACTTGCATTCGTTTATGCCATGACCTCTTACGCTGGACGGAAGTGTTCAGAAAACCTTAAATAATACTATATATATATATATATATATATATATATATATATATATATATATATATATATATATATATATATATATATATATATTTAAAACAACGAAAACCTACTTTAAATATGGATTCTTCCAGTTTTAATTAAAAGTTGAGGTACATTTCAATTGTTAAACTGTTATATGAAAGTTATATTATTATTATTATTATTATTATTGGTAGTCGCCGTGGCTCAGCCGGTAGCGTCTCCGACTCTGAGGCGTCAGGTCGAGGGTTCGCGCCCCGTCACGGTCTGAGGTTAGCAAAGGCATGCACTCAGCGTAAGGATTACATCTGCCAAAACAAGTCCTTCGCAAGAAGGCAACCGTCCTAGCCCTTGGTTGATAAGGGAGCCCGTGACGTAAAACCGGAACCGGAACTAATTATTATTATTATTGTTATTATTATTATTAAGTCTCTAAATTTATAGTCTTAGTGATTCAAAGTGCAGCTTCTTACTATTAGATTTTGAACTCTTTTTATCAGTGCTGTTACCTAACATCTTATCTGTAGATAATAATAGTATAACAGCTCTCTCTCTCTCACTCTCTCTCTCTCTCACACACACACATTCAGTCTGTGTGTCACTCGATATATATATATATATATATATATATATATATATATATATATATATATATATATATATATATATAAACCAAATAAGCACATTACAATATGTGAAAACATGATTCATTTTTACCCCGACCGGGACTTGAACCTAGGACACATAATTACTGTACCAAGGCACTACCAACTACATTACAGGAGGTCTTAAAAGGGAAACAGACCTCACAGCTTTTATCTGCTATACTAGGAATGAACACATTCTATCTGAATGCCACTCTGTTCATATTACAGTTTCTTCCAACCTCACTCGTGGCTTCGTTTTGGCATTTAATTCAACTCCCAATCTCATTCGGGACCAACAATAACCAAATAAGCACATTACAATATGTGAAAACATGACTAAGTTTTACCCCGATTGGGACTTGAACCTAGGACACATAATTACTGTACCAAGGTGCCACCAACTACACCACAGAGGGTCTTAAAAGGGAAACAAACCTTACAACTTTTATCTGCTATACTAGGAATGAACACATTCTATCTGAATGCCACGCTGTTCTTATTACAGTTTCCCCCAACCTCAGTTTATATAATTTTACGACACGGACTCCCTTTTCTACCAAGGGTTAGGACGGTTGCCTTCTTGCGAAGGACTTGTTTTGGCAGATGTAATCATTACCCTGAGTGCATACCCTTGCTAGCCTCAGACCGTGGTGGGGCGCAAATCCTCGACCTGACGCCTCAAAGTCGCGGACGCTACCGCCTGAGCCACGATGACTTTCCCCCAACCTCAGTATAGCAGATAAAAGCTGTAAGGTCTGTTTCCCTTTTAAGGCCTTCTGTGGTGTAGTTGGTAGTGCCTTGGCACAGTAATTATGTGTCCTAGGTTCAAGTCCCGGTCAGGGTAAAAATGATTCATGTTTTCACATATAGTGTTGTGCTTATTTGATTATTACTGGTCCCGAAAGAGATTGAGAGTTGAATTAAATGCGAAAACGAAGCCACGAGTGAGGTTGGAGGAAACTGTAATATGAACAGATTGGCATTCAGATAGAATGTGTTCATTCCTAGTATAGTAGATAAAAGCTATAAGGTGTGTTTCCCCTTCAACACCTTCTTTGGTGTAGTTGGTAGTGCCTTGGTACAGTAATTATGTGTCCTAGGTTCAAGTCCCGTTCAGGGTAAAAATGATTCATGTTTTCACATATGGCGATGTGCTTATTTGATTATTGTTGGTCCCGAAAGATAATCAGTTGAATTAAATGCGAAAACGAAGCCACGAGTGAGGTTGGGGGAAACTGTAATATGAACAGTGTGGCATTCAGATAGAGTGTGTTCATTCTTAGTATAGCAGATAAAAGCTGTAAGGTCTGTTTCCCTTTTAAGACCTTCTGTGCTGTAGTTGGTAGCGCCTTGGTACAGTAATTATGTGTCCTAGGTTCAAGTCCCGGGCGGGGTAAAAATTATTCATATATATATATATATATATATATATATATATATATATATATATATATATATATATATATTATATATATATATATATATATATATATATATATATATATATATATATATATAATTCGCATATTTATTTATGTTTTGGCCGAAAGAGGAGAGATCTTAACAAAAGACCTTCATAAGATGAGGGTAAGCCCATATTCGTGAGGTCATAGATAAAAAAAATAAATAAATAAATAAAATTTAGTGAAAATATAATTAGAGAATTTATTGATAGCGAGATAAATATTATTTGCTCTAGATTTAATCCTATAGACGGAGTGCATATATTAAAAGCGAATCTGTGGTAGAAGAATATACAGATATACAAACAGCCTGCAAAGGAGGTGATCTAGGAAAGAGTGTTTTTAGATGTCTTCATTGCGGATAAAAATATTAAATTTGAAGAGAGAGAGAGATAACTTGTTGAGAATGTGCACGTAGGTAAAATAGTATTAGATAAACAGACAAAGTTGGATGTATATATATATATATATATATATATATATATATATATATATATATATATATATATATATATATATATATATATATAAAGTGACACACACAGACAGCCTTCTTGAAAAAGACAAAATACATAATATGCTTTTTTTGTGTGTCTGTGACACCAGGACAGGCAAGGAAACAGTAAGACGAAGGAAAGGAAGTTCAAGGACAAGACAAAAATAAGAGAATGATACACACTATCGAAATGACAGGCTGAAGGAATAGTCGAAGTATTGAAAACCTAGATATATGGCAGGATTAGGCCTAGATATGATGATAGATCCACTTTTTGAAAGAAGATAGGATTTAAGGATGAGGAAAGACAGAAGGAAGAAGAGAGTTCCAGAGTCTGGAGGTGGATATGAGGAAGCAGTCGCTGAACCGATCATTCTGCGAACTACAAATTTCCACACACTACCTGTAAGTCGAGGCTACTTGACGAGTATTACGCAGCCTTGGCAGTGTGGGAGGGATTCAACTCTCCAAATCATCAGAGCAGAAATAGAAGTGGTAGCGATAGAAAACAGAAAGGGATGATACCTTATGAATAAGAGAAAGAGAATCCAAATTAAAAGTAAGAGAAGGGGCACTGATGAGTCTGACTGCTTTACATTCAACTCTGTCATGGAGATAAGTATAAGAAAAACACCTCAGATATGCGAGCAGTATTCTAAGCAGGGATGGATAAAACCTTTATAGATTTTAAGTAACTGGAATGAGGAAAAGCAATAATGAAAACGAAACAGATCACCCAATTTTGGGATGCAGATTTAGAGATTTGAATCATGTGACTCCTCCATGACAAGTTAGAGGCTATCCGGATTCTTAATATGTTATTAGAGTTAAAAGGATATATTTCGTTAGTTTCAAAGACAACAGGAAGAAAGAGCCAGAAATTGTGTCTTGGAGGCATTAATTTTAAATAAATATTTGGTGCCTCACTCAGATACCCTTGGAAAATCAAAGTTGAGAGTAGATGAAAGAGTGATACAAGACTGATTATGAGTAGCAAATGAGGGTTGCGAAGAGAACGCAGAGGAAGAATGAAGGGTACAATCGCCGCCAAAGGCATGGAGAAGAGAGAAGGATGGGGACTGAAGAACATCGTTGATGAAGAGAAGGAACAGAGTAGGTGAAAGAACAGAGCCCTGTTTAACACCACTGGTAACATGGACTGAGCTAGATATTGCACCATCAACAACCACTTAAATAAAACGGCCTGAGAGAAAACTGGAAATCAGAGAACAGAGAGAAGGTGTAAAGTCATAAGCAGGAAGTTTGGCCAACAGAGCCTTGTGGCAGACTGTCAAAAGCCTTAGAGATAGCATGAGCGACGACAAAGGATTCGCCATAGTTCCTCAGAGAAGATGAGCAAACACGAGTAAGATAGGACAGGAGGTCACCAGTGGATCTTGCCTTTTGGAAGCTGTACTGGTGATTGGATATAAGCGAATTAGATTCAAGAAGCTTCAATGAGTGATAATTGAGCAAAGCCTCGATTACTTTAGTGATAGCAGAGGTAAGGGCAGTAGGTCGGTAGTTGGAAGGAATTAAGTGGTCACCCTTCCTAGGAACAGGCTGAACTAGAGCATGTGCCTCCAAGATGAATGATAGGTTGTGGTTGAGAGAATTAGGCAAAAAGATGGCAAAGCACAAGAGCAAGTTCATCTGAAAATTTCTAAAGGAACCTTGCAGGGATATCACCTGGTCTGCATGCCTTATTCATCTTTAGAGTGAAGAACCTTATGGACTTACATGAAGAAAGAAAAAGGGAGGGCATAGGTTTCGAGAGGGCTAAAGTGCAAGGATAAAGTGTGTGGGAATCGCTTACAGAAGAGTTGACAGAATAATGTGAACCAAGGAGAGCGGCTTTGTCAGTAGGAGAGCAAGCTATAGAATCAATTAAGAGGGGGAAAGCTTGAGCTATAGAAACTTTTGGAGAGGTTTTTGGCTAAGAAACAGAAACAGTAGCTGATTAACAGCATTTTTGGAAAGGTTTAACAGCGTCGTGACCCACTTATCAATAATTCTAATAACATTTCTTAACAAGGAAGCTTTAGACCTTGGAACCAGAGCAGTGCAGTGATTTCCAGCTGTAATAAAAGCAGAGCGAGGTAAATCAGAAGGAGGGCCTTGGTACGACTGGTATACCCAATCCAAGGCCTAAATAGCCATGAAGCAAGCACGGTCAAACCAAAGAATGAATTTTCATAGATGAGAGATGAATGCCCCCATTCCAGAGGATATGTTCTTGGCAACTTTTAGAGCTACTTGATCAGGGTTGCGGGCCCGAAAACAGAAATCATTCCATGGAAAGTTAAAGAGAAAGTTATGGAAATTATCGCGTTGGGTGTGCTCAAAGTGCCAAAGGCGTGTGAGTAGGAGGAATTGATGGAGGGGCAGCGAAAATCGAAGAGACTGAGATCAAAGACTGGATGAGTTATAATTTTTAAGGATCTGTTGTAAAATTACGTCAAATTCTTTTTTAATTGCCCTTTGCCAAGTTTGAGCAGGAGAAGATGCTATTCTACCTCGGCCATCATACTTCTAATGGTGTGCTCAGCCTGAGATTTGACAGAATTTACTGCCAAGGGGCACAAGTAGCCGAGAGAGAGAGAGAGAGAGAGAGAGAGAGAGAGAGAGAGAGAGAGAGAGAGAGAGAGAGAGAGAGAGAGAGAGAGAGAGAGAGAGAGAGAGAGAGAGAGAGAGAGAGAGAGTTTTCCCAAAAGCAGGTGTAAAGATATTTTATATAGGATACTATTACACAGCAATCTTCATTGGCGTCTTGCCTCAGACACTTCATTTAACAGTTCTCGTTTTATGTCATTATTAGTCCCAAATATGGAGGTGGACACAGACAGATAAGCTGGATACACTTCCTAACTTCCAACGCTGGCTCGATCAAAGGTTTGTCATCTCCATAGTCGAGCATTCTAGCATTACGCTGCCGCGGTCCCCAATCATAAATTTAATAAGAGAGATAATTAAAAGTTATATTCATCATTGCTTTTTTGAAACTTGGAAGGCGATATTCAAAGGCTTAGCATAAAATAATTGCATATATATATATATATATATATATATATATATATATATATATATATATATATATATATATATATATATATATATATATATACACCTCCTTGGCTAATGTAGTTTATCCTTCATGAGGCCACTCTCACTTCTTCAGTAAGTGACCTTTCACTGGCAGTGGATGAACCCCAATTTCGTATGTGCTATTTTTTTCTTCTATTAGAGTAATATGCAACTTCCTTGCAACACTTCGATTACCTAAGGGAATTCAATATGTAGCTCACTCAGAAGGGGTAAGAAATATAGCATAGTACAAAACTTACCTAGTTCGAACCAATGCACAGATTATTCGATAGTCTATCACTGAAATCAGTAGCTGATTAACAGCCTTTTTAGAAAGGTTTAACAGCGTCGTGACCCACTTATCAATAATTCTAATAACAACCTGAGTATTAAAAGCCATTCGCTTTGATAGTTGCGCCATGATTCATAGCGTTTAATATTGCTTTGGGAGTTAACATGGTTACCTAATCTCTATGTATATATGTCCCGGCGAGTGTGTTACATCAACGTTTAGTTTCCTTTGATATCTGCGCTACATATTAAGGAAACACGGTAAAATTCAAATATATCAAAGGGGGCCCCAGTTTCTTTGATGGTTGCGCAAATATTCGTGTTGAACACTGTACTTAGATCTGTTGTAGTGTTTTTGCATATACAAGTATTTGATTGGCTTTGATGATTTCAATGGTATTATCATGATTGTCTTAACATCGTTTCACAAGCCAAGTTCAAAGTTCATTTTTCAAGTAAGTTTCATTAATATTTTAGTATATTTAAGGTTTCTTTAGACAATCAATATTCAGAAAATGTTCAGGTATAATTCTCTCACGGAAATCTTTACATGTGGGCTGTTAAAATTTCGTCTACATGTACGAGTCATGAAACAACAATAATGAGATGTGTTAAAAATTTTCTCTATGATTGTTTCATTAATGTACGTATATGAGTCTCTTTCCTATCATTTATCATTGGAGAAGAGGTTATAATTTTCTACTCATTTCCTCCATGGCTTGATTTTTTTTATTTTTTATTAATGATTGTGACACCAGAACGGGCCAAAATAAATAAATAAATAAATAAATCTACCCTTATCGGCCCTGGGCGCGAAGAAAACATAGAGAGAAATAGAGAAGGGGAGTATTGTAACTTGTCAGATGTGATTTGTGCCTGATCTTCTTTATATCTTTATTGTTTAAGATATTCAGCAATTTTAATACAAAATTATGGCGATATTCTGAGCGGTTTCTAAGCAAATTCGCACATTATAAAGTTAAAATTTCATGACTGAAATCTGAGTGACGAATTCATATCATTCATTCTCGATATTCTCTTCTGATAACTAATTTGGTACCGTTGATAAACTTGTTATTGCCACTCCCCAGCACACATTAAGTCCATATGACAAAATATAACATGTAACTAGTATTATTATTATTATTATTATTATTATTATTATTATTATTATTATTATTACATAAATTATATTATAGTCTTGAATCAAATGTTTTCTTTAACACTCCTTCAAAAGAAAGGAAATTAAATAAACAATAGATTCTACTTCAAGAAATTTACACATGGAATATATACCAGTAAAAGAGCACTACTGATATGATCATATCACATCATATTATAAATACAGATTTAGATAGCAACTTACAGCAAAGGTTTGTAATGAAAGTTACGTCAGATATTTATGTAATGAGAGAGAGAGAGAGAGAGAGAGAGAGAGAGAGAGAGAGAGAGAGAGAGAGAGAGAGAGAGAGAGAGAGAGAGAGAGAGAGAGAGAGATTAGAGAATTTAAGTTCTATATTTGGTAAATTTGCATTTGACATTTTGAGTAGAACACCTAAAGTATGAAAGCTGTAATGGTAGCTACGTCAGATATTTATGTAACAGTATTAAAGTAATTTTCAGCGTTCTGTTTCAGTCAATACATTTTCAAGTGACTTTCCTTTCGGCCAATATATATTCAACGGACGCTGAGTACGCAAGCCTCTAATATTTATTCTATGTCAGTCAGTGCTTTGAAAGTGTTAAGGGGGGTTTACACGGTCAAACGGTTCGTCGAACACGGTTCGACAGGCAAGTGTTTGAAGTGATGTTCGAACGTGTGAACGGGGTATTTGGTTGTCGAACACGTTCCGTGTTCGACAACCAAATACCCCGTTCACACGTTCGAACATCACTTCAAACACTTGTCTGTCGAACCACGTTCGACGAACCGTTTGACCGTGTAAACCCCCCTTAACACTTCCAAAGTACTGACTGACACAGAATAAATATTAGAGGCGCCCTTTACTCGAGAATGAAACCTAAAGTATGAGTGATATAATACCCATAACTATGTTTTCGTGTGACTTCAAGAATGTAATCTCTAGTACGCATTTTTTAAAGAGATCAACTCCAGATTATTTATCTAATGGCAGAAGTAATACATATAAGTAAAGTTTCCTAATTTAGCCAATAAGTTTTTAGGTGAAATTAAAATACGTATGCTACAGCATATATGTCGTTTCGCCAGTAGCATCAGCTGTTCATGTCAAGGTAAATGCTGTACAAGAATTCTCAGCTTTACGATTCATTGAATGTAATCACGTAATATTCATTTGGAACACCAAACCTGACAAGAGGGAACTTGCAGTATATACTTTATAATTACGCTTACAATATTTATTTGGTAATGAAAACTTAGTTTTTCATATATATATATATATATATATATATATATATATATATATATATATATATATATATATATATATATATATATGTGTGTGTGTGTGTGTGTGTGTGTGTGTGTTTGTGTGCACGCACACACACACACACACACACACACACACACACATATATATATATATATATATATATATATATATATATATATATATATATATATATGTATGTATATATATATATAAAACACTGAACTGTTAACATACAGTCTAAAAAGGTAGGAAAAGCCCATGAAATTAATAAGTACTTTATATATATATATATATATATATATATATATATATATATATATATATATATATATATATATATATATATATATATATATTCGTTGTTTTCTTTTATGGGCTTTCCCTAACATATATATATATATATATATATATATATATATATATATATATATATATATATATATATATATATATATATATATATACTTTTTCTATGCCTACATCAACACTGAATATTCTTGGATATTCGATACACACATATTATCCCTTCACATCTGACAAGTCATTACACTCTCCATTTGTTTCTCTTTATTTTATGTATTCTTCGTGCCCAGACCTGATGAGGGCTGTTGTATTTTATTATATTATTGGCCCGTTCTGGTGTCACAATCATATATATATATATATATATATATATATATATATATATATATATATATATATATATATATATATATATATATATATATATCGCAAAGGTACCAAGGTCACTTTTTTTTGTATATTTAACAATATTTTCAAGTACAATTGGAAAAAAAACCCTACGGCATCCCGTCGTAGTGTGCAGTCTTAGCATGATAGTGTGGATATACTGTAAGAAATGTGTACTAAAAAAAAAGAGAGAAAACAACAAATGAACAGATAGTTAGAAATCCACAGGATTGAATGATAAAAAAGATACGTCGTTTTGGAGAAATAAAAAAAAATAGTTCCCTTATCATTTAATACTATTTATTATTATTATTATTGTTATTATTGTATTATTATTATCAGTAGTAGTAGAGGTAGTAGTAGTAATAGTACGACCAGTAGTATTTATATTCATATTTTTATTTCATATAAACTTACATAGTAACATGGTTAATATTTTGCGAATCAGCAAAATATTACATATATTAAATGCATTATATGCTTCATAAATTAGATTCACAAAAAAATGCTACATTGTTAATAGTATACTCATAAAAATGACATAAAAAGGAAGCTAATGCATATGTATTAGTGAGTCACCATGAGCTGCATTTACAATTGAGAGAAAAGTCGCTGTCCTCTTCTAGGTTCATGTATTCGCACCCAGGAAACTCGTGCCTCTAAAGTCATAATATCAAATTTCCAAAATATCCACATTATATTCACTTTTAAACACTTGTCTTTCTGCTTCAGTTTTATGAATCTGCTAACTGAGTAATTAAGCCATTTAGAGTACTTACCCTGAAGTAAGGCTATGTGATGTTTAAGAAGAAATTGCTGACATAAGTCAGCAACGATATCGTTACTTGCTTATGTTTCAAACACTGACCTCCTGAAAGGATATTTATAATTCCAAAGACACAAACCATACACTGGCAAACAATTCAGTTTGAATAAAAATAAAAGGCCCTCAGTGTTACAATGCGAGAAGATTCTTAGAACAGGAAAGACTCTTGAGAAAAATTTGTTCAGCCGTAGTTCTACATCCTTTTGATCATGCAAAGTACTCTCAGCAACATGCCCTATACATTTATACTTCTTAAAAGTTATCCCCAAGTTTGACATTGGGAGGCCTATTTGGTTGAGAAGTCCTGCTGATAAACATACATTTAGTTTTGTCCTGCTTAATTTTAAGTCTATGCTTACTGAATAATCTGCACATTGTGATATGAGGGACCTCCAATTCTGACTCTGAATTACTAATCACAACAATGTCCTTTGCATATGCAATAATATTCACTATTGTTAAGTCTATAGTGCAGCCAACGTTCATGGAAGCAATCTCACAAATTATTGAATCTATGTAAAATCTGACTAAAAAGGGGGATGAAATGCTCACCTGTCTCACTGCCATGTTTTAATACAATGTCCTTGTTTGAAAAACCATTCCAAATAACATTTGCTGATGGATTTCTTATGTACAACATATGCAAAAACACAACATCAAGTGAAACAGGTGTCTCTAACAATTTCCCACCAAGTAAAAAGTGCTCAACTGTATCAAACGCTTTAGTTATATCAACAAAAATTGCAATTCCCGATTTCCTCTGTTTGGAATATTCATGAAATATTTCCTTTAACAAAAAAAAGCAGGCATCCATTATTGAACAAAGCAGGGGGTAAATTCAAACCGCCTGTGGTTAAAATAAAATTTATCCGACAAAATATTAAGTATATAAGTCTCAAAAATCATAAGTAAGATTGATGACTGCATGACTGATCGATTGTTATTTGACTATGTTACAATACCTCTACTGGATTCGGTTTTACGTCACGAACTCCCTTTTCTACTAAGGGTTAGGACGGTTGCCTTCTTACGAAGGACTTGTTTTGGCAGATATAATCGTTACCCTGAGTGTATGCCTTTACTAACCTCAGTCCGTGACGGGGCGCGAACCCTCGACCTGCCGCCTCAGAGTAGCAGCCTCTACTGTCTTTGACAAACGAAGTAATGACGCCTTTCAGCATATCACATGGCAGATATTAATGACTAAAACAACTATGCAGAAGTAAGACAACATGGTTTAAGTACTTATCTGAAGAATTCGTGAGGAGTGAAGTGTGTAATAATTTATAATGTCGCATACCAGAGCCTAGTGATGTTATCAGTTTATGGAGTGTGTACCTCGATATCACAATACGCATTTTTTTTTTTTTACCATTATACCACCTGTGTTTTAATTTATTGGAAAAATGTATTTCATGTATGTTTACCTTCCCTTGGTTCGACAATTTTTTTTTAGCAAATAGATGAGCAATGGATTCGTAATTACTCTCACCATCTATGATATTTGTATGTTTGACACGTTTATTTTGCTTTCGAAAATCGTTCCCAAACTGCCTGAAATGCTTCGAGCAAATTTTTTAGCAATAGAAATGCAAATTTCCTTACTTTCATTCTCCTTGAGAACAGCTTTAAACTGTTTTCTACTGGTGAGCATTTCAGTATGTAGTAGTGAATCTTAAATTTTACCCATTCTAACCCACTGCCTATACTTGGCTCTAGCAATTTTGTGGAGATGTTTAACACTCCTATTCCATTCTGGGATAATTTTGAATTTATTTTGTTTTATGCAATTTTTACTTCTCTCTTTAGATACATTCTCAAAAATCATGCTTAGAAATTCAAATAGTTTATCCATTTATATACATAAGATGCTTTCTTTTGCTACAGCCCAAATTATTACAATTAATGTATTGCAAATCACTTGGTAACTTCAGTACATTGTCAACATGGTATTTTACTCTTACAAAATCATCTGGTTTCATAGAATCCCAGTTAACAAAAGAAGACGTCCTGCTGTAATTGTTTACATCTTCCTCAAGGGGGATAATAGCGTGTTTAGCTGTCAGGCTGAAGGCAATGGGCAGAAGATTAGAGCAAATATGCTCATTTAAAACTTCAATATCTAATACTTCAAAATCTTTGTGACATTTACCAATAACATGATCCAATTATCTGCTCTGAGAGTTCCCAAACTATAAATGTATGAGTCATCTGACAGAGCTTCAACATCAAAACATGTTAGAGAGTTTCTAATCATAAAGTTTGACAGTTTTAGCCATGCTCGTCCTGAGTGTGGATCAGCACTACAGTCCCAAGCAAAGTAGATTGAATCAAATCTCCAATCAGTAATTATTTCCTCCAATGAGGACAATGATTGTAAGTATTCATTTAGAGTGGCTGTTTTTCACACCTCACTGTTCAAATATACATTAACAATTACAGCTTTAAATCCTTCTGATCTTACGCTTAAAATCATAATATTCTTACCTAGTCTAAAGTTTGGATTTCTTTTGTAAAATAATTGCCATTCTCCCCTCAAAACGACCAGCACCTGCAGACAAGACCTTTTTTGAATATGTTGCAGACACACCAATACTGTCGTACTTCTCATCAATATAATCTAATAAGCCTAATTTATCATCTGTTAAGAACGTTTTCTGTAAAAATATAATACCATATAAGCTTTTTGTTACCTCTAATGAGATCAATATTTTTACGGAAAGCTACAATTACATGAGCAAATATTAATACTAAATTTATCCATCCAGAATAATGACAAAAAGAAAAAATATACTAAAATAGACAATTAAGTTCTAAGTTCAGATTTGTCTTGAAACCATTTAGATTTGTCATAAAACATATCTACTAAGGCACCTTCAGGCCAAAGATCTGGCTTGAATCATTTTTCTCGTTCATGTAGCTTGACTCTGACCTTAAATGCTGAAAATTCACGATTTTTTAGCTGGTTCTATTTCTATTTCAAAGTTTTTATGGATGAATTCTGTGACTGATTCAGAGGATGCATCTTTGTCAGCTGTACCATTAAACACATCTACAAAGTTCACAGCTGTCTTGAAGACACAACAACTGTCATTACTGTTGATATTTTTTGAATCAATAAGATCATTTTGTCTATTGCGAGGTACTTGCATTTTATATCGTCTTTTTAGTTTAACAACAGTCCATTCGTTCTCATCAGGAATCTTTATTTCTTCAGAGTCAAGATTCGAGCTAGACTAATTTGCTTCGTTTTGAGATAGAAAACCTACTTCTGCTGCTGAGTAACACGTGTGTTTTTTTTTTTTTGCTGATTGCCCCCGTTGATGTGTCTGTTACTAGCCCAGACAGTGATTCGTTTACAGTTACACCAGTCTGTTTAATTGGTTTTCGGGACTTAGGAGAAATCTTTTCGGCATAAATTTGAGTAACTAACGAGTTTTGAGAGGACTGAGATTGATTGTGTACATATAACTGGGTATCCAATGAGGACCTGTTGAAGTGAGGATTTGGTCTATCATGCGGTTTAGGGGAAAATTTGCAGTATACGTTTTGGGAATTACGGAGTACTGAGAGGACAGAGATTGCGTGTGTCCCTTTTCCTGGGAATGAATGAAGACATGGAGTGGAGGTCTTCAATTATCTTGCTTTCACCCACTACTTGTACCACCTTATTTTTCCTTTTACGATCTCGGAAGTCTATCTTCGTCTGTTGAACTGTATCAGCAATACTGACAACTTCAGTATTGATGTCTGGGTATTTTGGAAGGATTTCAATTATTTTCGCTACCTCATTCATGAGATTATTAACTATTGATGAAAAGCTTTCACCTCCAATAGGGGGGATCTTCTTCAGAGACTCGGTATCGAATGTGACTCTTATATTGACCAATTTGAATTCTTCATAAAATTCAAGGAGGTCAATTTATTCCTTATTTTTCTTATTAATATGATCCCTTCTCCATACCGGAACTTTCTTTAACAATGAGGCTAGCTCTTCCTTAGCCAACTTTAGCTCAAGAGAATAAAGCGATTACATTATTTCCGATAAGGTATCACATGAAACATCAGCAGATAATGAATTTATAAAGCAAAGAAGCTGTTTAAAATTGTATCTTAGCTTACCATTTTCTACATACGGCCCGAAATCAATATGTAGTAGTAGTAAAGAGCATTTAACGCCAGTACTCCGCACATCGTGCGAAGCGAATACATTGATCACTAATAATCCATCCCTTCTCCCTAAATTTTGTTTTCTTACCGACATACAAGTAAGTTTATATACAACATATCTCGGTGGAGTAAGTAGGAGGACAGTATGATGATGACCCTTCTAAACTTACCAGGCTAAATTGTGCATCTAACTGTATGGTTTTCTTTTCTCTTTATTTTTTATTAAGATTTCGATATGGACATTGCCCATCCGATAACTCTCGTTGACATATAATAAGAGATGTGATGAAGTTATCGTTTTACGCTCTCTTGAACTTTCACAGATAAAAGCAAATTATGAAAGAATGAGTTATTCATTAGTTGACCTAACGAGTGTACTAAATGGATCATTAGATACTACATTCCCTCGCTAACTGAACTTTCTCTCTATCTCTCTCTCTTTATATATATATATATATATATATATATATATATATATATATTATATATATATATATATATATATTATATATATATATATATATATATATATATATATTAGGTTTTTTTAAACTCTTATACCTTCGGTGGCACAGTTGGTAGCGCCTTTGTACACAGATTATGTGCTCAAGGTTCGCTTCCTCTTCAGGGGAAAAACATTTCATATTGTCACATACAATAATGTGTTTATTTAATTAGTGTCTATCCAATATTGCAGGGATTTAAATTTAATGCAAAAACAAGCCACGAGTGAATTTGGGAAGTGAGGGCAACATGAATATAGGCATTCAGTAGAGTGCATTCATTCCCCAGCTCCAGCAGTTAGCCGAGTGGTGTCGTTCTTCTCTTATGCCTTATTTGATACAGTTCTTAGCGCCTTGGCATATTAGTCCAAGTTTAGAATCCAGCTAGAAGCAGAAATGTGTAAAATTTTCCCATAAAATAGCTTATTAATTTATCATACAGAGAGAGAGAGAGAGAGAGAGAGAGAGAGAGAGAGAGAGAGAGAGAGAGAGAGAGAGAGAGAGAGAGAGAGAGAGAGAGAGGAGAGGAGGAGAGAGAGAGAGGAGGGGGGGGGTGCGATGTCGTATTCAAAGAACTCCAACATATTTAGTTTTGTCTCAATTCTCTTTTTATTTCCATCTGTTTCCTGCTCTTCCACGACATGTTGATTGGATGCTACTGATATCGAGGTCAGTTCGTCAATCTTAAGGGGGGTTTACGCGGTCAAACGGTTCGTCGAACGCGGTTCGACAGACAAGTGTTTGAAGTGATGTTCGAACGTGTGAACGGGGTATTTCGTTGTCGAACACGTTTGTCAAACGTGTTCGACAACCAAATACGTTTGTCAAACGTGTTCGACAACCAAATACGTTTGTCAAACGTGTTCGACAACCAAATACCCCGTTCACACGTTCGAATATCACTTCAAACACTTGTCTGTCGAACCGCGTTCGACGAACCGTTTGACCGTGTAAACCCCCCTTAACAGTGCTGACAATAACTGAGAACAATATTGTCCCACAGAAACCAGAGCGAAGCACCACCATTACCGGAAGTGACCTCGACCATTTCGACTTAAAGACGATGTTTACCTGTCGTACCCCCCGGGAGGGGAAAATCACTCACCTACCTATCTGTTCTCTGCAATCGCTCTATTATTATTATTATTATTATTATTATTATTATTATAATGATGATCATGATCATGATGCTGACGATGATTATGATGATGCAGCATATAATTTTCATTTAGTTTGCCTCATGTGTTATTCTGTGCGTGCACATACATGAATTTCTTTGCGAATGCGTGTTAACTTGTTGTACTTGATATTTATGTAAGTATGTAGTTATGAGCACCAATTCGTGTGTTTTGTGAACTGAAGGGTCGATATACTTCATTGATGTACATATTTTGATCTGAAAGAATCTTCTGTTACGACCTTGGAATTAACTTCGGACTCCATTACTGTAAGGGACGTAATATCGATTCCTAATTTCCATTCCACATATAAGCACTCCCCCCGGATTATCTCTTATCACTGTAATGCTATAAATGTACATGGAGAGAGTGTATGCTTTAATATTTTTCTTGTAGTATTGAACAAAATATCGATATTTAATAAGCGCTTTAATTATTACTATAACTTCTACTCTCTCTCTCTCTCACTCTCTCTCTCCCGTTGTCTGCGTCAATAAGGTCTTTCTCCTTTCCCTAACAAAGAAAATACTTTTCCTCTTCTCTTACCTTTACCTTCTGTCCCCTTCCTGACACGTGGCATTTGAGGGTATTATTTGATTACCAATTGGAAGCTTTGGACGTTAATATTATTATTATTATTATTATTATTATTATTATTATTATTATTATTACGAATATGACGTCTGGACAAAGTAAAAATAACTGTATTACTGTTTTGTTGGTTACGGCAATAATAATAATAATAATAATAATAATAATATCATTATTATTATTGTAGTCGCCGTGGTAAAACGGTAGCGTTTGCGACTTTGAGACGTCAGCTTCATGGTTATCTGCTCGCCACGAGCTTAGGTTAGCAAGGGCATACACTCAGGATAAAGATTACACCTCCCAATCCAAAGCCGTTCCCAAGAAGGTACCGTCCTAGCCCTTAGCAGAAAAGGGGAGTCCGTGACTTAAAATCAATAACATTATTATTATTATGAGAGGGAGCCAGCACAAATGCAGGTCGTAAAAAAAAAAAAAAAAAAAAAAAAAAAAAAAAAAAAAAAAAAAAAAACGCACAGGCTAATTTACTCAAGCTAGTCACGTGTTGTTTATGGAACGAGTCCTAACCGGTCTTTCCATATGTACCGTTATAACAGGGACAGACATTAATTATATATATATATATATATATATATATATATATATATATATATATATATATATATATATATATATATATATTATATATATATATATATATATATATATATATATATATATATATATATATATAGAGAGAGAGAGAGAGAGAGAGAGAGAGAGAAAATTTTTTTTTTTATTTGAACAATAAGAGAATAGTTTTTTTTTTTATATTCGTGTGGAACAATTTTTGCTTATTGCTCCTGAAAACTCTGGATGATAAGGCAAGTCAATACTTTCATTAAGAATGTCTAAGTAATCTCTTCGTCAAATTTATCTATAATTAACACAATATTTTTATTACTACAGGCACTGAAAAAAAGCATATCATCTCATGGATGAATTCAGTGACAGAATTAAAAAAATAAATAAATTAAAAAAAAATATATATATATTATATATATATATATATATATATATATATATATATATATATATATATATATATATATATATATATATATATATATATATATATATATATATATATAAAGTTTTAGAAAAAAGTACTTTCTCTCTCTCTCTCTCTCTCTCACACACACACACACACACACGCAGCACAGAACTCACATTCCGAAATAGCATATGCCATCCACGTAAGTCTATTGAAAGATTAAATAACAATAACTCTATCTGATTGTATTCAGTAAATAGTGGTGGATAAATATAACACAAGTATGTTCGTATGTATGAATATATGTATATCTGTATGTGCATATTTATTAAAGAGTATTTAAAGTCACTTTAAATTATTGACATGTGTGCAGTATGTAGCTGTGCATAAATATATGTATATTCAGGGCATCAAACCTATCTTAAATTATTCATTAAACAGCCTGTAAAAAATATCAAGATAGAACAATACATGCAAGTACATGTGTTTGTACTCAGTAAGTTGTATGACATGATCAAATTCAACATGTATGTATGTACGTATTTATATATGCACATACTTAGTACGTGGTGGAAGACTAAATTACGAAGATCTAACATTATGATATGTGTGAGTGATATGTATATAAGTACATACTCTGGAGAAAAAGTTGGTATGCATCCGTCATATCATCACTACATCTCTTTTTGACTATTTTTAGGCAATTCATTAAATATGCAATTAAAGCCCTTCTCTCCCTTACCAGCCTCATGGGGGGGGGGGGAATGCAGTCTCTTTATTGACTATCCGGTTTTAATGACTTATTTTTGCTCTTTTTACTTATTATTGACTTAGTTTTCTCTCATTTTCTTTTTATTTCTTTGCAGTTTTCAAGAACTGGTTATTATTTCATTCTTTATTACTGCCTCGTCGTCTCAGTTATTCGTCGTACTATGAACTCATTTTAATTACAGTATTCTCAAATTCCCTATTTTATCTGTATCAAGTTATTTGTAGGCTTCCCGAAAATGTTGTTAGTTTTATATATATATATATATATATATATATATATATATATATATATATATATATATATATATATATATATATATATATATATATATATATATATATATATATATATATATATATATATATATATATATATATATATATATATATATTCAAAATGTCCGTATCGTCATTGTAAAGAGTTGGCCGAGTCAAAACACACATATTCGCCAGAAGGCAATTCATCCAGTCACTCCTCTTCGCCCATTGGGGACAAAGTTTTACCACATCTCTCCACCACTCTGCTTGAGTTATCCTCAGAGTATAAGGGGGGTTTACACGGTCAAACGGTTCGTCGAACGCGGTTCGACAGACAAGTGTTTGAAGTGATGTTCGAACGTGTGAACGGGGTATTTGGTTGTCGAACACGTTCGACAACCAAATACCCCGTTCACACATTCGAACATCACTTCAAACACTTGTCTGTCGAACCGCGTTCGACGAACCGTTTGAAGTGATTTTCGAACGTGTGAACGGGGTATTTGGTTGTCGAACACGAAACTTGTTCGAAAACCAAATACCCCGTTCACACATCACTTCAAACACTTGTCTGTCGAACCGCGTTCGACGAACCGTTTGACCGTGTAAACCCCCCTTTAAGTTGCGGTGAGGCCAGACAGCCGTAGATAGTTTACATCCACCATTAATATCCTGGCAAATCCCCTACACTCAACCGTCCTTGAACAGGTGCTCTGCGATTTATGATGATATCCTTGTGATTACTCAGAAGTTCTTTACAATTAAATATTTTAATTGCTCTTTTTAGCATTCTCTCAATTTATCTTTTCATTATTTAATAATTTCTCATTTCCCATATTGCTTATTGTAGCTTATTAATAACTGCATAGCATTCTCCTGTTTATCTGTGCTTTAATACATCTGTATATTTTCACTTTTATCATTCGCAGTATTAACTCATTTTCATAAATTTTCATTTTACTCCCTGTTCTGTTCATTTATTCATTATTCTTTAATTCATTCATTTTTTTATCAAGTAAGATTACCAGTTACTTAGCAGTACCCCCTTTTTTTTTTTTTTTTACGTTTTTCTCATATACTTTGCGTTCATGTTTTTTTCTTTTATTGTCTGTACGCTCTTTGCTTCCTTCATTATTTATCGTTAATACATTACTTATCTATGGATCTTTTTTTTTCCATTCACTATGCGACAAGTTAATAAGTTTTTATTTGTTTGTTTGTACGCCGTGGGGCAAGTCAGTTGTGTATGATTCCGAGAGCATCTCTATTCCTCATTCTCTGTTCCGGTTCTCTCTCAGGGTTATTCTAAGAAATTTTGTGCTCTCTCTCTCTCTCATGGAAAAGTGCAAACCTGAATTAAAGAAGTTATATATGCGACTCTCAATATGTTTCCATTTCTCTCGTATTAACACAAAAAATAAGAAAAATTATTAATTTACTAGGCATAAAGAAGAGTTACTGAAAAATTGCTCAGTGTATTAAGGGCTGTGCTCCCAGTCAAAGTGACCCAGGTTCGATCCAGGTAATTGCCTAGTAAAGAACAAATTTCTAAAAAAAAAAAAAAAAAAAAAAAATATATATATATATATATATATATTCTTTTAAAGTTTTTTTCAAGATGCGTTGTAAATAAGGAAATTTCGGTAAGAGGAAAGAACTTTTACCAAGGTTTCCCTCGCGGAAAATCAATTCTCGTAACTGATGAACGAGAGAAAAGAATCAAAATAAACAAACAGACAGTAGACGTCAGCAACACCTTTAGGAGAGAGTATTAAGATATGTGACTTAATATTCGGTATCGCCTTTAAGAAGCTCAAGGTCATGAACGTCGCCTGACAGGTGAACCCCTTTAAATAAGTCAGTCCCTCACTTTTCTCGTGTGAGAGAGAGAGAGAGAGAGAGGAGGAGAGAGAGAGAGAGAGAGAGAGAGAGGAGAGAGAGAGAGAGAGAGGAGAGAGAGAGAGAGCGTGCAGGCGGGCTCTTCCAGGGTCTTTCCTCACCGATTTATATTTTATTCATTACTTATTTTAATTAAGACTGTCCAGTGACTCTCGAGTAACAGAAAGAACAACATACTTTATACTGAATATGACTGTTGTGACTAAACTGGGCTATGCATTATATTTAAAATGTTATATAGGTATAGAAGCACTATACTTGTAAATAGAAAAAATAGGTAACTCTATCATCATATTTAATACGAATTTCGTTTTGTATGACCACTTAAGAGAGAGAAAAATAAGTGACAATCTTTTTACAGTATTCATATTCTACAGCCATGTTGTCTTTTCTATTGCATAGATTTAATATAAAGAACACACATTACCTGGAATGAAGGCATATTTATTGATTTCAGTGTATATGATGTCTGTATGTATGTATGTCTGTGTGATTTCCCGTTTATAGTTTTAGGTTTACTAATTCCCTAGAAAGTAGAGGAGGAACATACCTCTATACAGTGTAATAAAAAAAAATAATAATGGGAAAATAGGGGAAGAGGTATAACGAGGAAAGAGAGCTTAAGAAAAAAATAATATAAAAATAAAATAAGGGAAAAAAAAAAGTTGAAACGAGGTATAGGAAAAATTTAGAGAGAGAGAGAGAGAGAGAGAGAGGAGAGAGAGAGAGAGAGAGAGAGAGAGAGAGAGAGAGAGAGAGAATCTTAACGAGTTTTTCCATATACTGTATATACTATATTAACGTAGCCAGCGTGAGGGGAGATCATAAATACTATTATTTTATAAACATTTGATGTGACAATCGAACAAATGTAAGCATGATGATTATATTAATCATATTATCGCTTTTGTCCTTATCAACAGCGCGCTTCTGTGATATATCCATCGTTGTTGCTATTGTCAATAGGAGTGTTATCCGGGTCATCGTCATCATTAATATTATTATTGTTGTAGTTGTTATTGCTGTTGTTACTGCAGTTCTATTTATTATTACTATTACTGTTACTATAGGTAGTCTCCGTGGCAAAATGGTAGCGTCTGCGATTCTGAGGCGGCAGGTCGAGGGTTCGCGCCCCGTTACGGACTGAGGTTAGTACGGGCATACACTCAGGGTAACGATTACATCTGCCAAAACAAGTCCTTCGTAAGAAGGCAACCGTCCTAGCCCTTAGTGGAAAAGGGAGT
>JAXCGZ010011365.1:42500-55000 GCA_037179515.1 Halocaridina rubra | reverse complement strand
TAGGGCACTTTTATGCCTGACAATGTAAGTGATCTCTTTGACCTCTTATACTTATAAAAGTGCATATTTTTCGCTCTCTTCTTGTCATGAAAATTAAATAAAAAGTATATATTATAATGTTAACATGTTTTACTATTTTGAACGTGTTGAGTTTTTCTGTATTAAAAATACGAAATATAGAGAAACTTAACGAAACTATTATATCTATCCACTAACCATTCAATGTATCGACTTGTAATTCTAAGTATATCATTTTCACACATATCAAAATTCTCAGCTCTTAGGAAATAACACAGGTTACGATGAAACTAATTGGTATTAACCCCTGTCACCCCCAAACAGGACGAAAATCTACAAAAGGGCAGTAATTGATACGTTCTTCGCCTTCTTCTTCTTATTATTATAATTATTAATATTATAACCATTATTATCATTTTTATTATCCATGTTGGTGAAGAAGAATAAATTCCACTCGAATTCTCAACCTGTAGAAAGAGGAGACTAATAGGGATACTGGAGAATGAGGCTGGCCGTCTCTCGATCCCTTCATTTTTTTCTTACCACGAAATAACAGGCAAAGGAGGCGAGGATATACAAGTTATGTTGAAGCCTTGCCTGTCAATTTTTTTGCTGCAGTTGTAGCTACCGTACTAGCTCAGGCAGATATGCTATCTTGGTTTATTAAAAGTATACTGCTTGCAACTCCCCATACTTTTTTTTTTTAAACAAGGATTTTTTAATCTAGGAGAAACAGGAACATCTATCATATCTATCCTTAAAAAAGTGTATTCAGCATTTACTGTTTCCTCACTTAGCGAAATCCATCAACTATTCTAAAACTAAAAAAGTACTTCCTTACATCTTGCAAAGCTTTAATACGAAACTTCAAAATATGATTTCTCGTACAGAGCCACCCATATCAATATATTATTTACTACTCTATAAAGCCATGAAGGATTATAAAATCGTTAGCATATCCCCCTTCATCTTCCTTCTAGCTTTGTGTGATACTACGTCCAAGACCACCAGTCTTCCCGAATGAATTGTTCCGGTTTTACGTCACGGACTCCCTTTTTTACGAAGGGCTAGGACGATTGCTTTCTTGCGAAGGACTTGTTTTGGCAGATGTAATCCTTACCCTGAGTGCATGCCCTTGCTAACCTCAGACCGTGACGGGGCGCGAACCCTCGACCTGACGCCTCAGAGTTGCGGACGCTACCGGTTAAGCCACGGTGACTACGCCAGTGTTCCCGTATGAATGGGATGTCGTATCTTTTTTACCAGTTTCGTAGTATGCCTTTGAACTTTCTCCAATTTATTTACGTGCTGTTTCAAATGCCGCCTCCAAAAGGACTTGGCATATTCAAGTTCTCGCATAAGTAACGTAAATATATCTATACACATCTTGTCTATATACCTGGAAGCACCCACATTTTCCCTAAGGAAGCATACAATGCCTATACTATACCATATATAGGCATTTCCAGAGACGAATCTTCAAATAGATCTCTTACGTTCTCAGTTTTTGAAGTTCCGTTCCTGCAATTGAGTTGCCAAACTTGGGTTTCCTTGCAATCTTGCCCATTCTCATAAGTTTGCATTTTGAAGGATGGAATCTCATTAGCCACTTTTATGACCATTCATGCAGACTATCTAGGTCTTCCTTGAACTCTTTACCATTATTTTATACCTTTAATCTTTTCACAGTCTTTGCTTCATCAACTAACATATTCAAAATTGCATTTACAGACTCCGGCAGGTTATATATATATATATATATATATATATATATATATATATATATATATATATATATATATATATATATATATATATATATATATATATATATATGCGTATGTGTGTTGTGCATGTGTATATATATATATTTATTTATTTATTCATATTTGCATTCTCCAATTTCTGTGATAAAAGATAGTGTTATTTCATTTCAGTAACAAATGATGATGATAATAATAATAATAATAATAATAATAATAATATCCGCCAACTAAGAAATCTGTTCATGCAATACGGAACCACAGCTCCGGTATAGTATATAATGACCATTATTAATAATACATTTGGCAATTCGATTTTCTTAAAATCTTGTAATCACTTCACAGTAGCTGATCTGGGACGAGAGAGAGAGAGAGAGAGAGAGAGAGAGAGGAGAGAGAGAGAGAGAGAGAGAGAGAGAGAGAGAGAGAGAGAGAGAGAGAGAGAGAGAGAGAGAGAGAGAGAGAGAGAGAGAGAGTTTTTAACTTCAGCGAAGTACTTAACCAAATGAGCTTTGAGAGAAATGTTTATCTCTCTTTGTGTAAGGTGCATATTATGATCCAGAGCCAGGGCACATTGACTACATCCTTAAGACAACTGGTTCATTTGGCGCTTATTCTTGCCAGGCAAAGTGGCAAAATTCCAAGCCTTTGCACTTTGAAATCTAATTGAGTAGGGACGTGAGGGATCAGAGTGACAATTTACTCTGAAGAAATCACGGAAATCAAAAGTTAAAATACAGACATACCTTAAAAGCAGTAGTGGTGTGTGTGTGTGTGTGTGTGTGTGTTTTTTTTTTTTTTTTTTTTTTAAAGAATTGGATAGAATTCTCATCAAAGATATCTCTGATTGAGAGTTACTTGCGTCATAGGTATGATACAAGTATACCAGTTAACGCTAGACCTACTTAAGACTGTAGAAGGGAGTGGGTTTTAGCGTATTTTGAATTTTAATAGGCAAATGGTATATGTGACGTTGGAGCTGAAATCGCTTAGAGCTTGCAAACTATGTAGCTAAATAATGTAGCAAGTAGTTTCATAAAGTTATAAGAGTTCTTGAATTATATATATAGTTTATATACGGACTCCAATATTATAATATTTGTCGTAATTGTATATCAAAAGCTGAAAAAGGTGATGATAATGATGATGATTGTCATTAGTATTATTAATAGAAGTCATTATTATTATTATTATTATTATTATACTTGTTCTTGTTGCTATGAGTGATTATAATTTAAAACAAATGGAAATTTTGATTTTTACGCATAGGATGACACAGTGAACGAGCAATGTGAAACAAGCGAAAACGTTTTCATTTCTGTCGATCAGATAGACAGTCACTGCTTACGTATTATCTCTGTAAACTTAAGGGGGGTTTACACGGTCAAACGGTTCGTCGAACGCGGTTCGACAGACAAGTGTTTGAAGTGATGTTCGAACGTGTGAACGGGGTATTTGGTTGTCAAACACGTTCCGTGTTCGACAACCAAATACCCCGTACACACGTTCCGTGTTCGACAATCAAATACCCCGTACACACGTTCGAACATCACTTCAAACACTTGTCTGTCGAACCGCGTTCGACGAACCGTTTGACCGTGTAAAGCCCCCTTAAGTTTACAGAGATAATACGTAAGCAGTGACTGTCTATCTGATCGACAGAAATGAAAACGTTTTCGCTTGTTTCACAGTGCTCGTTCACTGTGTCATCCTATGCGTAAAAATCAAAATTTCCATTTGTTTTAAATTATAATCACTCATAGCAAATACCCCATACACACGTTCGAACATCACTTCAAACACTTGTCTGTCGAACCGCGTTCGACGAACCGTTTGACCGTGTAAACCCCCTTTACTCTCGATATCTATAGACAGGCTCTCAAAGAAGCTGTTAACAAAAACGTTACTACTTTGAACGGACTAAAAAAAAAAAATCATTCACGCAGTTATTTGGACAAACAATGAATAGTTTTTTCTACGGAAATCAGCAAACAAAAACTGAAAACGTTTTCTCTATTGACAGAAAAGAGAACTGAAAGGTTTTAGTCAAGACATTTAGCCCGATAGTTAATACAGAATCGTGGTATCTCAAATAGAGCGACTGCGACACTGATCACTCATTGCCTTCTGCCGAATCGATTTAATCGAAAGTTATGTAATTCGCATAATTTATTTCTTAAAGAAAGTTTCTAAAATATTTGAGACAATTTATCCGCACTTTATAAAGTAACATAAAGCTGTAATACTTTTGTGTGAATTTAAAAAAATAAAAAACTCAAGAAGAAAGGTGTGAGTCACTTTTGCATATGGATTCTATCCTCCTTTTTCGAGTATTTATATTATAGTTTTCCCTACTTTTTTTTTTATATTTGCACTTGTAAACAGTAAGAGAGTATATATTGTTTATGGATGTAAACAATAAGAGAGTATATATTGTATGTATATTTATATGTAGGATTATTTATCAGTATCCTGCAAGTGCTTGTGTAGCACGAATTGCAAAAAATGTTTCTTTCAGTTTTTTGTATTTACGTACTTGATTAACGTTGTAGCGCGCAACAGTAAATTTTAAGTTTTCTCTGTTAATTGAACTGTAAATAGTAATATATGATTCACTGCATAATTTGTATATCGTAGGTCTGCAATGCCTTCAGCTTCATGTCCATGATGCCTGTATGTTATATCTTGCAAAGACTTTCTTTTGTTTTAAAACTTGTTTAAATGTTTTTGAATTCATATACCTGACTGACGCTGTTATGCGAAATATAATTAAAAAAAACAAATCGCGTATTTTGCGGCGCGGACATTTTCACAGCCTTTTACAGCACGAAGAAAAAAACGTTGGAGTATTCTTTCTTTCCCCCCCAACACCTAAATAATAATAATAATAATAATAGTAATGTCTCTAGATATCTTAAGACATCAAACCTTTTTCCTCAATTATAATAATATCCAAAAAAATTTGTTCCCATGGTAATGAGTCGTTTGCCATCTTGAGTGAGTGTGTATGCGAGAGAGAGAGAGAGAGAGAGAGAGAGAGAGAGAGAGAGAGAGAGAGAGAGAGAGAGAGAGAGAGAGAGAGAGAGAGAGAGAGAGAGAGAGAGAGAGAGAGAGAGAGAGAGAGAGAGAGAGAGAGAGAGAGAGAGAGAGAGAGAGAGAATTCTAATTTAATTAGCGAGCGGTTCGGCCCTTCTCTAAAAGATGACATTTGTGTAAACCCAAGGCTTTTCGGTCAAACATAAGATTGTACGATTTGTACAAGCTTATCGTTTTAATAAGAATATCGGTATACACTTTTATGCATATATTATAATTATCTGATGGAAATATATTAGTTCTTCATCAAATGACGGGAAACACCGATCTCTTATTTCATCGCAACTAGTAAACTAGTAAAAATAGGTGACTACACTCACTGCACATTGTTTGGAGGAATAACTTGGCATCCCCCCGCCACCTAGACATCTTGTTACAACCTTAAACAAAGCACCCCCAAAACTAACAAAGCATCCTAATACGTTATCCACTTAAAACAGCAAAAGCAATAACAAAAGTCATCATGATACTGGTAGTAATACTACTACTAATAATAATTCAAATAACATCGCTAAAATTTATTGCTCTATACGATATGCATTCTGATAAGGAGTTCTACTATATTGTATCTCGCAGCAGAAGATTAATTACCTCTTCCGTTCATATTAAAGATATAAGACTCGATTTATGATCCGTAGGTGTTGTTTGGCACACATACAAACACACACATATATATATGGATTGCCGCAACTGTAACAAGATAAACGAAGTATAATTATAAGTACGTGATTTAGTGAAAATATAGTTGTTGTATGTCTTTGATATAAGATATACTCAGTATGTCTCACCTCTCATTTCTGTCTGCATTGTGTACTGGTACTAGTTCCCTGTCTTCCTGTGCAAGAATATAAAGCAGAAAGGAAAAAAATCGAGACATATTCCTATGCCGAATGTAGGAACGGCAACAATTAGCATAAAAATAGTGTTGCGATATCCGTAGAGTTTATTAGTGCGTGCGTGCGTGTGTGTGATTACCTAATTGTATGTATGTATGTATGTGTGTATATATATATATATATATATATATATATATATATATATATATATATATATATATATTTTTTTTTTTTATTTATTTTTTTTTTTTTTTGCGGTTTTACGTCACGGACTCCCTTTTCTACCAAGGGCTAGGACGGTTGCCTTCTTGCAAAGGACTTGTTTTGGCAGATGTAATCGTTACCCTGAGTGCATGCCCTTGCTAACCTCAGACCGTGACGGGGCGCGAACCCTCGACCTGACGCATCAGAGTCGCGGACGCTACCGCTTGAGCCACGGCGACTATATATATATATATATATATATATATATATATATATATATATATATATATATATATATATATATATATATATATATATATATGAATCATATTTTACCCCTAACCGGGACTCGAACCTAAGACATAATTACTGTGCCAAGGCTCTATCAACTGCACCACTGAAGGTCTAAAAGAGAAACAAACCTTACAACTTAACTGCTATACTAGGCATGAACGCATTCTGTCTGAATGCCTTTTTGTTCATATTACAGTTTCTCCTAACCTCACTCGTGCCTTGATTTTTCGCATTTAAATGGAATCTCAGCTGTATAGGCATAAATAATAATCAAATAAACACATTGCCATATGTGAAAACATGAATCATATTTTACCCCTGAGCGGGACTCGAACCTAAGAGACAATTACTGTACCAAGGCGTTATCAGTAATTACGTGTCTTAGGTTCGAGTCCCAGTCAGGGGTAAAATATGATTCATGTTTTCACATTTGGCAATGAGTTTATTTTATTATTATTAATACCTAGCTGAGCTATGAATTAAATGCAAAAAGACGACGGCACGAGTGACGTTAGGAAAAGCTGTAATATGAACAAAAAGGCATCCAGAAAGAATGCGATCATTCCTAGTATAGCAGTTAAGCTGTAAGGTTTGTTTCACTTTTGGACCTTCAGTGGTGTAGTTGACAGCGCCTTGGCACAGTTATTATGTGTCTTAAGTTCGAGTGCCAGTCAGGGTAAAATATGAATCATGTTTTTACATATGATTATTATTAATGCCTATATAGCTGAGATTCGAATTAGATGCGAAAAACCAAGCCACGAGGGAGAGGTTAGGAGAAGATGTAATATGAACAAAGAGGCATTCAGACAGAATCCGTTCATTCCTAGTATAGAAATTTACCTGTAAGGTTTAGACCTTCATTGCTGTAGTTTATAGCACCTTGGCACAGTAATTATATGTCTTAAGTTCGAGTCCCGGGCAGGGGCAAAATATGATTCATGTTTTCACATATGGCAATGTGTTTGATATATATATATATATATATATATATATATATATATATATATATATATATATATATATATATATATATATATATATACATATATATATATATATATATATATATATATATATATATATTTATATATATATATATATATATATTTATATATATATATATATATATATATATATATATATATATATATATATATATATATATATATAATGACACCAGGAAGAGAAAATAAATCTGCCCTTATCGGGCCTGGGGCACGAAGAAAACATAGTGTATACACACACACACACACACACACACACACACACACACATATATATATATATATATATATATATATATATATATATATATATATATATATATATATATATATATACTTTTCCTTTGAAGGAGGATGCTAGAATACTTCCTTCGTGTTCCACTGCGTTTCGTAGAGTCGATTAATTGGGACAGAGAGAAGGGAATGGAAATCCTTTCTTATGTAATTTTTTTTTCCCCAAAGAGTCAGAGTATTATGCCTTGACTCACTACTCCCCTTATAAGGGGAAAATGGCTTATGTATGTGATATATATATATATATATATATATATATATATATATATATATATATATATATATATATATATATGTGTGTGTGTGTGTGTGTGTGTGTGTGTGTGTGTGTGTGTGTGTAACATCGGGACGGACGAAGAAAATTGCCCTAATCGGGCCCGGTCATCAAGAAAATGAGAAACAAAGTAAAGAGAAACACACACACACACACACACACACACACACACACATATATATATATATATATATATATATATATATATATATATATATATATATATATATATATATATATTTATATATATATATATATATATATATATATATATATATATATATATCTGCAAAACAATTATGAGAGATGTTTGGACAGAAAATTTCGCCGCATCTTAAATAGTGAAAGTGAAAAAGCATTCGACACGTCGACAGAGGGGCTCTTTCGGACCTGAAAAAGACAGGGTCCCTCTATGTTAAGTCTTTTTTTGTAACGATTCTTTTCCCATGCCTACATCAACACCAACTGGTGCATGGTTTAATCAGGTTTTCTGGATCCGAATGCGATGCCTTCTCCCTGATGCACTGATATGCCACCTCAAAGGAAGCTTGTAGAAGTGTTTTCTGCACTTGCGTGAAGCCAAGTCGGCGTAGTGTACGTTTCTTGTCATATCTAGACCTCAGCCTGCAGAGCCTCGAGTTAGATTATGTTCTGCAGCTGGATGCTTCACCTGATGTTCACGGGCTCTAGCAGCCTTCAAATTAGAGTTGCAAATAATAGCAGTCATGCATTGTGCCCTGTCTGGTCCTCCACAATCGTCCAGAAGTGCAGTGAAGCCATACGTGACATATTCGTCACTTCGAGTGTCTTTGGAACTGCAGAATCACACGAACCTGTCGACAAAATAAAGAGGCTGGTGGCAAAAAAAGAACCAATCAAAATTATAAATTTGATCTTCAAAATTCAATAAATTGCTGTTTTGACCTTAGATAACATTCCCATAATATAAGAAAAAGAAGCAATTACTTCAAGAAATGAAGCAACTAATTATGAGAGATTTTAACAGGGAAACAGACTTGGGCAAATACATATTATTACTACATCTTCAGGGGTGTAGGTAATGATATGTGTGCACTTTAGAGTCAGCCAATGATACTTTTAATAAAAGCAGCTGAAAGTTTTAATCACAATAGGCTCAAATATATTCCAGGCCCACAAAGTTGGTGCAGGTTTGGACCAGCGTCATCAATCCATTCACTTATAAAAAGTGATAGGACACATTGAAAAGAGAGAGATTTTATGTGTGTTAAGAGCGTATGTGGAAGAATATACCTTCCAATAGTCTTACCAGTATTACTGGAGCTTGAAATTAATGTGTAGCTCAAAGATACAGGGACTGTACTGTACTGCTGCACTGCTACTATGCAACTACTGCCGGGAGCGGCATAGTCTCGCAATCTCACGTCAGACATCAGCACACGTGCCGAACGTGTACCACAAAGCTTTGTGATGCAGACTTTCTACGAAAGTGCGTAATGTTCGTACAAATATAGTGCTTTTCATCACCATGCTAAAATGCGTTACCACAGTTGAAAATCAGGTTAAAGTTTGTAAAAAAAAAAAAAAAAAAAAAAAAAAAAAAATATATATATATATATATATATATATATATATATATATATATATATATATATATATATATATACACACAACACATTTGCTGCACTGCTACTATGCAACTACTGCCGGGAGCGGCATAGTCTCGCAATCTCACGTCAGACATCAGCACACGTGCCGAACGTGTACCACAAAGCTTTGTGATGCAGACTTTCTACGAAAGTGCGTAATGTTCGTACAAATATAGTGCTTTTCATCACCATGCTAAAATGCGTTACCACAGTTGAAAATCAGGTTAAAAAAAAAAAAAAAAAAAAAAAAAAAAAAAAAAAAAAAATATATATATATATATATATATATATATATATATATATATATATATATATATATATATATATATATATATATATATATATATACACAACACATTTGTCAAAGAAGTATCCCCTCAATACTGGTCACCCCGTACTTGGAACACTGACATTTTACGCTACATATGCGGCATTCCCCAGCACCCCCTAAATTTGATATCAGCATCCCATGTGGAGTGCTAATACCTTCATAAGGTATTACGTAACAACTCTGTGAAAAAACAGCAAAAGAACGGATAAATAAAATAGCATACAGACGAAGAACACAACAATATTTTTTTTTTTTTAAAGAAAACAAAAGAATATTTACCAAAAACATTTTCTCGAGAGAAGGGCATAACAGACAAGATATATAAAAAGAGAACATTATAGAGGATAAAAACGCGAAAACAAAGGAAATAATCAGATACGTCCAAAATAATTAATATAATAAAGCAAATTTCGTAAACAGAGATCATAATGAGAGAAAACATGATAAAAATAAACCTAGCATAATAACCTAAGATTATACCATAAAAATATAAGAACATAATCGACGGGGTCTGAAGGCAAGGAAAAATAAATAAGTAAATATATATATATATATATATATATATATATATATATATATATATATATATATATATATGAATTAATAAGTAAAAGACTTCATAAAGTGAAAATAGAATAGTCTGTGGAATGAACACATATATCTGATTTTTTTATTAAGATAGAAAAATAAAAATGAAAGATAACAATTGAAAAGTCAAACTGAAAACAAATAATGATAAACATATTAGCATGGATCACAATGAAAGACAAATAAATGTAAATAAGGAAACACATTATAACAAACAAAACCAAAAACAAAATAAACAAGAAAAGATAAAGAAATATCAGAGTATATATATATATATATATATATATATATATATATATATATATATATATATATATATATATATATATATATATACACACAAACTAAAAGACCAAAACAAACGAAATTATAAAATAGATGCAGTGAAATATTGAAATCGATAATAAAATACATAAAAAAAAGTCTCTCAAGAGATTATTCAAGAGACCCAAATCGTTCTTTTAAAAACCCGACTTGATTTCCGGTATAATACGGGACTTACAATTAGGTCAGCAGGGGAAAGCCTTCAAACTAAAATAGCTGCTTACTAAATTCAGTTTATTACTTACTATTTTTATTATTATTATTATTTCCATTATTATTATTATTATTATTATAAGGTGGTTTCTCTTACCGAGCCAATTGAAGTTTTCACATATATTATGTATTCCATACGTTCTTCATATGAAGAGATTACTAAGTGGTTTCACCACGGACATATTAAAGTTTGTGTGTGTGTGTGTGTGTGTGTTTGTGGAATATGAAATTGGTTATAATTATTTACAAGATTTTACCGAGTTTGTAATGTACAAAAGATGTGTGAGGCCGCTTTCACACCAAAGTGGCACGTCGCACGTGGCACGCCAATCTGAGTGGCATGAAAGTCGCAAGTGGCACATGGGACGTGTTACGCCACTTCAGTGTGAAAGATTTCATATATATCCGGATGTTCGTACCATTGGCGTGCGACGTGCCACTTTGGTGTGATTGCGACCGGAGAGAGACAAAGTACAAAAGAGACCGGTAAATTTAAGATATCAGTAAAATGACTACAGTGTGGCTGGGTCTGGTTAGGTAGGTTTCATCTTTTAAGTAGCAGGAGTAAGAAAGATGAGAAAACCCTCCTATTGTTGCTCATCATTTTGCACATTTAGGCAAGCTATTTTCAAGCATTATCGTCAAATTTCCTCTCCCCCTGAGAAAGAGGGGCTAGAATACGTCCTCCTCGTTTCTCTGCGCGTCGTAAGAGTTGACTAAATGGGACGGATCGAGGGGACTGCGAATCCCCTCCTCTATATTTTCTCTTCCCAAAGAGTCAGAGTATTTTGTCTTGTCTCAGCCACTCTCCTTATATGGGGAAAATAGCTCATGTATACAAATAGATCGATTATTATTATTATTATGTTTATTATTGAGGGAGGGGGTAAAATACTTCCTCCGTGTTCCCCTGCGTGTCGTAAAAGTCGACTAAATGGGGCTGAGCGAGGGGCTGGGAATCCCCTCCTCTGTATTTAATTCCCACAAAAAAGTCAAAGTATTGTCTTTGACTCAGCCACCCTCCTTATAAGGGGGAATATGGCTTTGGTATATGGATGGATTATTGTTGTTGCTGGTAAAGATCTGGTCATTTTTCTATATTTAATTGTGTTGCTTGAGTGTAATGATAAGTGCCCTTCATGTTTACGTAAATATACATTATAGTATAATGTATATTTACGTAAACATGAAGGGCACTTATCATTACACTCAAGCAACACAATTAAATATAGAAAAATGACCAGATCTTTACCAGCAACAACAATAATCCATCCATATACCAAAGCCATATTCCCCCTTATAAGGAGGGTGGCTGAGTCAAAGACAATACTTTGACTTTTTTGTGGGAATTAAATACAGAGGAGGGGATTCCCAGCCCCTCGCTCAGCCCCATTTAGTCGAGTTTTACGACACGGAGGAAGTATTCTTACCCCCTCCCTCAATAATAAATATAATAATAATAATAATAATAATAATAATAATAATAATAATAATAATCTATTTGTATACTCGATCCATTTTCCCCAAATAAGGAATATCTCCCCTTATCCATATTTATTCTATAATGATTATAGAATAAATATGGATAAGGGGAGATATTCCTAAGCTTCACTGTCAAGAAGTGTATATT
>JAXCGZ010011365.1:0-37500 GCA_037179515.1 Halocaridina rubra | reverse complement strand
CTTCGTAAGCTCAACTACAAAGGCAGAATTGATTTAATGTTGAGGATCGTTCCCGGTGATGAAATGTGTACCTCGATGAAAGCAGCTCTTTTTGTAATTTTTCAACGAAGATAAATGGGACATAATGTCTTCAAACCTTATGTAAAATATACATTCCTCTCTTATGCTTAACCAACGTACACGCACACAAACACACATAATTCACCTATCAAGAACAGTGGATATAGCTCCTGACTCGCATGAGGTCTCGGGTTTAACATCCAAAGAGATTCTTCATTGAAGCCACTTGTTTATAAGGAGTAGAGGGTAGTGCCATCACTCGTGTGGGAGGTGGCCTTTGTCAACTCAGATGTTCGAGTGACTACACCAATCGCTGTCAAGTCTGTGGTGGAACTATCTTCGAGAGCTTTAGCTTCAATATATGCAAATTTGTAGGTCCTACAAAAAAATAAATAAAACCTAGCAACCATACGTTAATAAACAATGCAGACTGTATTACTACCTTGCAAATGATGAAAATTGTTAAATTACAAAAATATATTTATTGACCTTAAAATAGCCATAAACACTAAACCCTCACCCAAAATATTAAAAGCAATCAACAAATTACATAATATAGCTGCCTAAATATTAACAGTTCACCAAATAAATATACGAGTATTATACACAATTTACAAGGTTAAACATCTATAATACTTTGATGATAAGCATATTGAGAAAGTTGAATTAACTTATATATTACATAATTAATCCGAATACTGAGATTTCAAGATCCGATTGAGCTGGCCAATACTTGAGATATGATGGTTATTAGAGAGAGAAGCTTGTTAGAGCAGACAAGACAGAATTGCAGTCAAGAAGAGAAGCGACTGAAGTTCTTTCTTGTGAAGCGTAGAATGGAGTGTCTTCTTGAGACGCTTAGACTGAAGAGAACTCTAGAACAGACGACACTGGAGTCTTTTCTAGACTTGACGAGATTGAAGCGACTACTAAAGATGAAGAAATTGAAGTCTTTTCTTGACTTAAAGAGACTGACGTCTTTTCTTAACTTGATGAGACTGGAGTGTCCTCTAGAATGGACGAAATTCAAGTCTTTTCTAGACTTGATGAGACCGAAGTGTTTTCTAGAGCTGAGGAGATTGAAGTTTTCTCTAGACTTGAGACCAAAGTGTCTTCTTAAGCAGATAATACTGGAGTGCTTTAAGATTTATTTGTCGGTAAGAAGTAAACTCCCTTTAGATAGATGAGTGAAGCTCAGGCTGACGAAACTCTCGCTGTCCTTGATTATTATTTACCCAACCACCTGGAGTTGGAAAATTCAACTCTTCTAACAGAATTAAGGAAAAATGACCCTTGATGGTTCGAACCGCAGAGTAGATGTGAGTTAGGGCGTAATAACTGCTATTCATAAAAATGACCTAATGATAAAAATCATACCACTAAGAGATTATCTATAAAAATTTACTAGTTAAAAACAAATTTTTTGATATATTAACTTAAACTAAGCTAACCTACGTAATATCTCATACTGCAAAGTAGGATATATCAACACTGAATATTCTTGAATATTCGTTGCCCATGTCTTATCCTTTCACATCTGACAAGTCACAATACACTCCGATCTCTGGTTCTCTCTGTTTTCTTTGTACCCTGGCCTAATGAGGGTAGATTTATTTATTTTTTTTATTTTTTTGCCCGTCCTGGTGTCACAATCATAAAAAAAGGCTATTATTGGGGGGATATAGAATGGGGTGCTTAATAGACTCCTCTCCCTTTGCTTAACAGGGGGCGCAGGTCAAATTGGAATGGCTCTTTTAGTGGGACCATTAGAGCTTAGGTCGCAGGAGGTCTAAGAAGAATTTTTTTTCAGGCTATAAAAGTAAACTTCTGAATCTTTTCCCACGTTGTTTTTTTTTTTCCTGTTGGTCTGTTTTTGTAGTTCTGGGAATTAAAGCCATATACATAGTACGCTTAAACAACGCAAAGTTAACTGTCAACCATATTATGCAGTATGCAGAGTCAAAATATCAAGTCTAAAAGTAAGTCTAAAGCATTATAAACGGTGACACAGCTATTTTCTATATGAGTGTGACACCGGGCCAGGCAAGAATATTACCCTCACCAGGCCCGGACACCAAGAAAACATAAGTTAAAGCAAAAGTAGCAGTGTAAGGACAAGGCAGAAATAAGAGAATAGTACAAAATAGGAAAAGGACAAGCTCAGAGAATAGTCAGAGTATTGAGGATAGGTGAATATTGTGCACTAGCATCATTTCATTTATTTGTTTATTTTGATATGAGCAGCGTTTGTTGTATGCATTTACCTCTGTTATCCGTCTAACATAAAACATGGATTTCAGGTGCGCTGATACTGTGTATGCGTACGTACGTGCGCATTAGTAGTAGACTCTTCACCTATTTATTGAAAGTAACTTCGAAGAGTGAATATATGCTAAATAAATAACTGTAGAAGATATCACTTATTAGTAATAACGTGATCACAACCTTAACTTATGAAGACATTTTTGCACCAAAGAACCTTCTCATCTAGCTGCGCGCACTCATTTGTCATATAGAGTAAACGAGGCCTACTCCACACGGTCACAAAATCACAACGCTGGTTCCTTTGAGCATTTTTGAAGAAGTCATAATTAAGGCAACACCGTTCAGGCATATTCTCACTCATTGAAAAATGGCATTAGTACGCTACTTATATATATATATATATATATATATATATATATATATATATTATATATATATATATATATATATATATATATATATATATATATATATATATATATATATATATATATATATATATGCAAACAAACATACATACATACATGCAGAGCTTAGGTTAATATTCCCACGTCCTGCCATCTTTCCATTTCCCAAGCCCTGACCTCTTCCACTTGTATATAGAGTCGACCAATGAACGGTAAATATTGCTAAAGCAGGCGGAAGTACTCACCTTTCATGCTGTATAATAAGTACACACCAGGACACATGGCTCACTTCAAAATCTGTTTTTTTTTTTCTCCTTGGTAATTCCAGCCAACGGTGGAGCAAGACAGCTTAAATGAAGCTGCCGGTCGAAGACCCGGATCAGCGGAGAGAGCTGGTGTCAGGTAGGGCATATGGCCGTAGGTATTTGAGCCCAAATTAAACCACTAGTCTCCCTAAGGCTAGTTAGATACAGCGACTCTCTTTGAACATGGGAAGAGCTGTCAATAAAGATAACTTTGACTAAGGTAGGTGTTTTAAGCTAAAAGATATAATACATTTTAATTTTGCGTTCATTTTTACTTGAATTTAGTTCTACTTAACTTATTTCATATTATTCGCCATATTACACAATGAATCTGAAATGATAAGAAGCCAGCAACCTTCTTAAACTTTACCTGTCACGAAGATAGTCTGTGTATGTTATTTAGCTGATTTTCTCAAAAACACTAGGGAAACATCAATTAAAAAAAATCCAATTAACGCTTCGTCTGTCATAAAATTATCTATATTAAAAATACATTGATATTATAAGAAACTATAGGGAAAAGTAATTATGTTAAAAAAAAATTGCATATTAGGATTGCCAGTGAATGTATCTGTAGGAGATGATAGGAAAAGTGTGATCAAGATACCACAAGGAAAGACTGATCATGACAGAAATAAACAAAGCAGCTCAAAATTGTGGTGATTAATTTTTCAACAAATAGAGGCGAAAAAAAATTAATAATGTACATCAAAGGAATGATCAAGAAACTATTTTAGAAATATTCATGGGAAACATTGAGCGTGAGTCCATATATACTGTGTATCACAAATATACCAATGATTAAGAATGGAGTGGAAAAAACTGGTCATGCCTCACTATATCAAGCCCTTCAGACTGACGGGCAAGTTGATTTTTTAAGGAATGATAAGCAACGCCTCATCATAACCCAACGGTTGTGGTTATAAGCAAATTATCTAAATATGTATATTCGCTTTCATAATATGATATAATATTATTCAATCTCCTGACATTTGTGAATATTGCTGATCAAAATACACTCATGTTAATAGAACTCAAGTATATAAAATAAAGACACATGACTGGGCCATAAAAATGTATAGTAGGAAGGTTAAGCACTGAGAGAGAGAGAGAGAGAGAGAGAGAGAGAGAGAGAGAGAGAGAGAGAGAGAGAGAGAGAGGAGAGAGAGAGAGAGAGAGAGAGAGAGAGAGAGAGAGAGAGAGAGAGAGAGAGAGAGAGAGAGAGAGAGCGCTTAGGTGTCAGCATGAAGGAACTAAGATAATAATAATAATAATAATAATAATAACAATAATAATAATAATAATAATAATAAACCTTTATTTCCATTTCAATACAATGGGTATTCGTCAGCCAGGGCAAGCCCCAACCCCCCACTGTGGTGTCCAACCACAGCAGTTCCTGCCAGTAAACAGCTTAAACTCTCGGTCTTGGACGGGAACCGATCTTTCGACCTCTTGAATGCGAAGCCAGCGCGTTACCACTGTACTTGCTTATTAATATGCTTTAAGAAGTCACACTCCATCAGAACTGGCGTTACGTTGTTATAACAATGATGATTATATATATATATATATATATATATATATATATATATATATATATATATATATATATATATATATATATATATATATATGTCTGTGTGTGTGTGTGTATTTTTAATAATAACAAAATAATCATCATAATCATCATCATTATTATTATAAGTAGTAGTAGTAGAAATATTATTATTATTATTATTATTATTATTATTATTATAAACAGTAAGAAGAGAGAAAATAAGAATTCAACACAAAATCCGTTTAATATTCACAAATGATCATCTTAACATTATATGAAGAGAGAACGTGAGATTAAGAACATATTTTTTTTTTAAATTCCAAAAACAAGGAGCTCCACCCAGAATTTACACATCACTACGTAATTGGTAGAAAGCTGTGATTGACTGGAACCTTTTCACTGACAGTCAATCATATGTTTCTTATATACTTAGGGCGGAGTCAAGATGACTCACTTATAATGAACAGACTGTACATAAAGCATATGGCTCCGTGTAAAGGTTTATTCTGTACACATGCATATTACGATTAACTGCAGTTTTGAGTATATACCCGGTTCACCTCATTATATTATATATCTTTTTGTTTGTACCTATACCTACATGCATGCATATGTAAATACGGATTGCAACATTCTATAAATAAATACAAACATAGTGTACATTAATACATAAATTGGCTATAGCTACATATAAATATATACACAACATACTTGCATACTTTACAAATCCCTGTGTTATGAAGGTGACTTCGCAGTTTTCTCACTGCTCATGTTACATAAGTATACGAGGCTGCCAAGTCACCAGTGGTATTATTACAAAAGTCACCTACAGGACATAGTCACCGAATGGGAAATAGGATTTATGATTGTAAGCAAACATGATCTAGCGTCCAACAAATATAAACAAAACATACTTCTTCAAAAGTAAAAAGAAATGACTAACAACAAGTTTGCTGTTGCATGCCAACTTATGTCATATTTAGAATCAAATAGAATAATAAGTATTAACCAGCATGGTTTCAGACCGAAACTTTCGACGGAAACTGCACTGCTTAAAGTTACGAATAGTATATATAATAATACAGATATGAAAAAAAATATCTCTTCTCGTATTATTAGACTTATCAAAAGCCTTCGACAGTGTAAACCATGAAATTCTTGTAAGTAAATGTATTAACTTAAATATTGATCCAAGCTGGTTTAGCGAGTATCTATCTAATCGTAAACAGTCCATACGTCTTAACAACATTATCTCTGTGCCAAAAAATGTATCATTTGGTGTTCCACAGGGATCAGTACTTGGTCCTATCCTCTTCTCCATTTACGTAAATGATCTATCTTCTTTCATTTCTGACTGTCTAGTCGTACAATATGCAGATGACACTCAACTACTCCTTAGTGGTGATATTAATAATCTCCCAGAGCTAACTTTAAGAGCAGAAAACACTCTGTCAAAAATTAAAACCTATTTCCAAGAAATTGGGCTGTTAATTAACGAAAGTAAAACACAGTGCATATTTATTGGTTCAAGGTTCCACATAGCACAAATTCCAGAAAACACAACAATTAATTTTTGCGACAATATTATCACACCTAGCAAAACAGTCAAAAACCTAGGAATTCACTTTGATAACCACATGTTGTTTGATTCCCACATAGATAAAGTATGCAAAAAGGTTACAGGAACATTAATGTACTTATCACGTATAAAAGACAATTTTGAGACTACCACTCGAATAACTGTTGTTGAATCTCTAGCCCTAAGTCACATTAATTACTGCACAACTGTTTGGGGAGCTACCACTAAGACTCAGATAAACAGAATACAGAAGCTTATTAATTTTGCAGCTCGAGTTGCCCTGGGAGGAATAAGAAAATATGACCACATCACACCAGCTCTCAATAAACTTGGGTGGCTGCGGGCAGAAAATAAGGTCGCTTATGCTATTTATGTTTTTGTATTCAAAATTTTGGACCATCATTATCCTAGCTGGCTATTTGATTTAAAAACAGTCATGGATATAAGGGGAACCAACACAAGACAGAGCAGTGAGCTCTTTATTCACAGAACAAACACAGAAGCAGGTTCAAAGATGATCACTATCAAAGGGCCAACACTCTGGAATAATATTCCAGAGCATCTTAAAAATGCATCCTCTTTCACAGCTTTCAAAGGCAAACTATATAGTTTTCTTTTGGACAAATAGTTGCTGCTCATTAAGAACTAATTATTCTCATTGTAAGGAAACAAATATGGAAATGATGCCGATAATAACGATCCTGTATCTAGTGGCATACTTACTACTTTATTATTAACATTATTGTAACATTTTTATTACAGCATTATTATTTTCTATGAAAGCTACATTTAATTTAACTATATGTCTAACCCTCTTATTTGTTAGTTTAATTACATGTCTACTTATAAGTTACTATTAATGTTGAATAACCATTGTACAAAATGGAAATAAATGTTTTTGTTTGTTTGTTTTGCTTTGTTTGTTTGCTGTGCGTATTATATTGTCCTTTTATATTTAATTTTTGCAATGCAAATGACAAAGCACAGAGTAAAATGTGACTGATTGATATAAAGGGAAGGGATGTTGGCAGACCACTCCCTTTTCAACCTTGAAATGTGACTTTGTCCTAACACAAATGTCACCCCAAATAAATAGTTTCTTATCCTGTTATCGAACCCATGCAAACTGATAATCCGCAAATATACATATGGAGTTACCAGATGTACCACTGTAGGTCTAAGAAGAAGTTGGAAAGCAATCCTGCAAACTCGAAAAGAGAGCAATATATAAGCTCATTCTACAAAATGTTGTAGTGTATTTTACTCCCACTTCCCGCCAGCGATATTGATATAACCTTGCAAGTAATACCGGTACTCAACATTACGCTGATATCATACATGTGTCACACTTAACCCTTCAGAAAGTGTATCAAAACTAAAATTTCAGAGGACACTTTCCTTCCCAAAAGTTGGGTGCTACTCATGAACTTCGGTCGCTCTGTACCGGTGAATCCGAAACAATAGGGTATTATTAAGCTTTATTCTGGCAAAAGACAGATGTTTCAGATTCACTGTTTCAGGGTTACTGGGGTTCGTAAAGGGCGGTTTACACGGTCAAACGGTTCGTCGAACGCGGTTCGACAAACAAGTGTTTGAAGTGATGTTCGAACGTGTGAACGGGGTATTTGGTTGTCGAACACGTTCGACAAACGTGTTCGACAACCAAATGCCCCGTTCACACGTTCGAACATCACTTCAAACACTTGTCTGTCGAACCGCGTTCGACGAACCGTTTGACCGTGTAAACCGCCCTTAAAATGCGCCAAACTATTGGGAGTGATGATGCAATCATTCAGTGAAATTACCCTTCTACACCTTACACCAATACAGCCATCTCCTCTTTATATCATAGTATGGGTATTATTTGCAATTCAACGTGTCGTTTGCTATTTCTTTCCTTACAACATTATATTTATATACCTACACTTACACCAATTATAAGAGCGTATCAGCGCCTCACTTCCCACCGAGAGGTCCTGAGTTCGACGACCCAATTTCTGCTTGCATAACATCTCTTAAGAAGTTTTTGGAGACAAAGAGAGAACTGTATTGTCCGTCTGCAGATTACGTATACGCCTGAAACAAAAGTTGAAACGCAAAAATATCCATCTCGCAGCTCTACTCTAAATATGAAAACAGATTATCGTAAGTAAAATTGGTAATAATGACTTCAGAGAGAAACGGTGTGATAATAAGAAGACTGTCACCCCCAGTTCAAGTAAACATCAGTGTTCGAAAGTGTAGGGTTTCAATTTTTCACAAAACCTAACCTCTATTTTACTAGTACTAACTCCAATTACGGCTACTACTACTACTACTTCGAAGAAGAAAAGAAGAAGAAGAAGTAGAAGACTACTACTTCGAAGAAGAAGAAGAAGAAGAAGAAGAAGCAGAAGAAGAAGAAGAAGACATCTGGGAGGGCACTTAATACATTGTGACAGCGGACATGCAAGTTTATGAAACAAGTATACCACTGGTATAATCCTACCACACCCAAAATTCTTTTAGCAATGTATTACTTAAGCAATGATATTGTAATACAATATCAATTTATTTCATAATATTACCTTATCACTCATGTCATCTCTACGTTTTTACTTTCTGGACGAATGAAAGTAAACACTGTATCTGTAATAGAGATATACAGTAAACGGGACGGAGTTCAGCATTGTACATATATCTCTGTCTACTAGATGTAGTGTATATATATATATATATATATATATATATATATATATATATATATATATATATATATATATATATATATAATATATATATATATATATATATATATAAGTGAATATATGTTTAGGCGTTTACGGAAACACCTAAATAGATTTTTTTTTTTTTGTCAATGTATACTGTCATATCTCTAAAACTACTGACTGTCTTTAGTTTTACCAAGTTCATCGTTTAGTGGTCAGCAGAAGTATATTATCGCGATTTTCACGATGTGTTTGGGAATACTGTTTACTGTTCACCAAACCTCATACATCTCAAGCCGTGAGTATATATTCTAGTGCGTTGAGAGAGGAGTTACTCACCGCATGAAAGATGGCAAAATCCTCTCCTTATCCCCATTTGGCTAAGGCGCATACATTGCAGTACGTTCGTAGCACCTTGAGGAATTAAATTCTGAACCCCTATTTGATTCCAGGTGCTACATCCACTTAAGTACGAAAGGTAGGATGAAATTTATATATTTATACATAGATTTCGCTGGGTATTACAAACCACGGTTACGAATTATCTCTAATCATGCTATGATGATGATGATGATGATGATGATGATGATGATGATGATGATGATGATGATGATGATGATGATGATGATGATGATGATGATATATATATATATATATATATATATATATATATATATATATATGTGTGTGTGTGTGTGTGTGTGTGTGTGTGTGTGTGTGTGTGTGTGTGTGTGTGTGTGTGTGTGTGTGATTACCTAATTGTGTTTACGGGAAAGAGCCCAAAGCTCGTATCTTCCCGTCTCCTGCTCGGTTCCATTTTATACTTAGTGATACTTATCATACCTGTCCTTAAAACTATGGATTGAGATAGCATTAACTACCTCCTCGCTTAGCCAATTCCAATTATCAACTACTCTTACACTGAAAAAGTATTTCCTTACATCCTGCGAAGAAGTTTTCTTACGAAGCTTCAAACTATGACCTCTAGTTCTAGAGCCAGCCATATCAAAATATCGATCCCTATCCACTCTATCATAACCATGAAGGAATTTAAAGACTGTCACCATATCCCCCCTCACTCTTCTAGCTTCGAGTGATGGTAAGTCTAATTCCCTCAGCCTCTCATCATAACTGAGATTGCGTATTTCTGGCACCAGTTTCGTGGCATGTCTTTGAACTTTTTCAAGCTTAGCTATGTGCTTTTTCAATTGCGGATTCCAAAAGGGGGCTGCATATTCGAGTTTTGGCCTCACATAGGTTACATAAATATTTCTGAACATTTCCTTGTCCATGTGCCTGAAGGCTACCCTTACATTTGATAAGAATGCATATGCTGCCCTTACTATGCCATTTATATGTATTTCTGGAGACAAATCTGCCAGTATGTTTACTCCTAGATCTCTCTCATTTTCTGTCTCTTGAAGTTGTACTCCAGCCACCGAGTAGTCAAGCTTGGGCCTTCTTGCACTTGTACCCATTCTCATTACCTTACATTTTGAAGTATTGAATTTCATTAGCCACTTTTCTGACCACTCATGTGTGTGTGTGTGTGTGTGTGTGTGTGTGTGTGTGTGTGTGTGTGTGTGTGTGTGCAAGTGTCTCAGCTCGTGTTTATTCCATTATGAATACTTGCAAGAAAATACCGGTTTTTGAATGAATATACATAGCGATGTAGTTGTATGCATTGTCCGTGTCCTTGTGTATATATGTAAAGTTAACAAAAGGAATGAACAAGTAATACGTACGAGAGAGAGAGAGAGAGAGAGAGAGAGAGAGAGAGAGAGAGAGAGAGAGAGAGAGAGAGAGAGAGAGAGAGAGAGAGAGAGAGAGAGAGAATGACTGCATGTTTCCCATGAGGAAATTACACATATCTTGACATATTGCAAATGTCGAAAAGTCGAGCGGAAGCATTTTCAATACAAGGAAGATCTTTGCATGGTAAATGAGGTTAAAAAAATATTCTTATTATCCTTTCACAAAAACACATACACATATATATGTAATCATTTAAACACATTATCATAAGCAAAAACAAGGCCGTACATATGTTGGTGCTTTAACATATTGAGGTTGTGTATCAAGTTCGAATCCCGGCTAGGAGCAAATTATGCTTTATATATATATATATATATATATATATATATATATATATATATATATATATATTATATATATATATATATATATATATATAATGATTGTGACATCAGGACGGGCCCCCCAAAAAATCTGTCTTCATTGGGTCTGGGCACGAAAAAACAATGAGCAACAGCGATGGGAGTATTGTGACTTGTCAGATGTGATGAGATTTCTTGGGATAATAGGAGATGTATAACGATTACCCAAGAATATTCGGTGTTGATGAAAGCATAGAAAAGAACCGTAACTGAAAGAAGAATTATCATCGAACTGTCCTGGATACTTCTATTATTGTTTCCAGTTCCCACTCCCAGGTAGGCTTTCTAAGCCTGTCAGTGGAATAAGTGAGGCCTGATCTTTAAGAAAGTGTGGCTTGGGAATCAAATATCATATGACACATTCCTATCGTCCCACGGTGGTCTCGATCGCGGGTTTATCAACTCCGCAGTCGAGGACGCTAAACACTTAGCCATTGTGGTTCCCCGCTTCATATATATATATATATATATATATATATATATATATATATATATATATATATATATATATATATATATATATATATATATATATATAATCTTTGAATAACTGTCCTTATTACAGCCTGAGAACGTGAAGAATCTGTTCCACTAGTGACCCCTCATGCGTTGTACTCACCGATCCTGACGTGTAAACAAAACTAGTGTAGACGGTGGAAACCAACATCAGTTTACTTTCATTCACAGAGGTTCTAATGAAGTAATACTCTATGAATCATTTGGGAAGCCGATAATAAATTTGCCTAGAGATTTGTCAATTATCTTGCCTATTTTTCTTATCCATATATAACATTATATTTATCATTTTTAATAATAGTACAAATGTAATGAAAAAATAAGATGAAAATTATAAGCTTTACAATATCTAAGACATCATCGAGAGTAAATTTAATACTTTTAAGTTATACGTGCATACCAGTCAATAACTAAGACAAAAAAATCATTAAAATATTCCACTGTAGATTGTAAACCCTCTAAAAAGTAAGTACAATTTACGAAAATACGAATATGTTTAACTTTTCTGTCGTAAATACATTTACACATATATACGTTGCCCCATTCCCCCTTCTAAGAAGGGTAGCCGAGCCAAGAAACATATCACCACGATCCACACAGACCTCATATTCTAAAGTGAGCCAGACAGCCGCAGCTGGTTTACCCCCACCACTTCATCACATGACAACTCTCCTCACACCCGTTCATTACAGTTCCCTGAGATAGCAAGTGCAAGAAGTACCTTTGGCCCACGTCACCTATACACAATCTTTCTCCATTCATTCCTATCTCTTGCATGCTCTCTTCCCTGCTCCACTGACATTCCACGTGCATATATTGCCCTTTTCACCCCATCCATCCATCTCATTCTGGGTCTTCCTCTTGGCCTAACTCCAACCACTTTTGCACTCTACACTTTCTTCGCTCTTCGTTCATCACACATCCTTTCTATGTGTCCAAACCAACTCTATACACTCTGATCTAACCTATCTGACGATCACACTAAGAATCTGAATTCCAGATCAAAACTTAGGACGAGGGTCTGCCCCTCTCTTTTTTCTCTCTTACTTTATTTAATTTTCGTGCTTTTCCCTCCAATTCCCTGATATCCTTAATCCCCTCCCTTTTTTTCCTCTCCTATCCTATCCCATCCTTAAAAAAAAACACACACACACTATCTGACGGGTTTCTCTCAACACCCGTTCTCTGCCTGATCTCTTAATTTCTTACTCTAGCTATTCTTGATACACCAATCATACTTCTCAAACACCTCATCTCCATTACATTTCAACTTGTTCTTTCCATCCTTATTTGCATTCCAAGTCTCTACTCTATACAATGCTGTCGCCACAATCACACCTTCATATATTTTCTTTTAATTAATTCCCATATACCTATTTCTCATCACACTGTTCAACCCACCTCATTCACTCTATGACTTACCTCCGTATTCAATCATCCATTCCTTGATACGTGTGCACCAGATGTTTAAAACTCTTAACTTCTTCAAGCAACTCCTCATTCACTCTTACATTCAATCAGCCAACATTAATAGTCCTCGTGCATCTTATGATATTACTTTTACCAATATTCACCCGCAACTTCCTTCTTTCACACACTCTAACAAAGTCAGTCAACAAATGATTCAGGTCATTCTCAGTATCAGCCACCAGTGCTATGTCATCCGCGAATTGCAATTGATTCAATTTCCTAATCATTCCATACTCACCCACTAATTTCAAGCCTCTGTCTAATACTCTTTCATTTACCTCCCTTACCACTCCATCCATGTACACATTAAACAACCACAGCAACATTGCACAACCTTGACGTAACCCTACATTCACTTCAAACCAATCATTCATACCATTCCCGACTCTCACACATGCTCCACTCTTCAAGTATAAAATCTTCAACACATTCAACAAACTACCACTTCTTCCAAGCAGTCGCAACACACTTCACAACACCTCTCTATCAACCCTGTCAGGCACATTCTCTAAGTCCATAAAAGCCCAAAACATATCCCTACCTTTCTCTAAGAGATTCTTACACATGTCTTACCACAATCACGATTCATAAATACTCTTTTTCTCCTGAACCCACACTGTTCTTCCTCAATCAGTCTCTCATTACCTTCCCTAATTCTCTTGATTAACACTCTTCCATATACCTTACCAACTACACTCGAAAAACTAATTTCTTTAAAACTACTACATCCCTTTCTACAGTGGTACTAGACATGAACTCCTCCAATCAACTGGGATCCTACCTTTCCTAAAATATTCATTCAACTACCTAACCATCTATTCTACTAAAGTCTTCCCACCTTTTGACAAGCATTCTACATGACACCCATCTATCCCTGGTGTTTGAACTGTTTTCATTGCTCTCAAAGCCGAATGTATCTCCTCTGTTATTTATCTACTGGTCTCATCACCAATTGTTGGCATTCTCCATTTATTTCCCACAGCCACAATCTCTGCCTCTCAATCATTTTCCTCACTTAGCAGTTCGTTTAAAAACTCAGCCCATCTCTCTCTCACCTTTATTTCGTCTAGAATCGATTGTCCATCTGCTCCTTTCAGCCTCTCCTCCCTACCAGACACCTTTCCGCACTTTTCACTTCCTTCCAAAACATCTTTTTTATTCCTTTCAAAATTTGCAGACAAGCTCCTACCCCACGTTACATCCACTTCTCTCTTTGCCTCCCTCACAACACGCTTTGCTAACCTCTTTGCACTATGCCTTTCATATACTTCTACATTACCTATCTGCAACCATACCTCAATTGCCTGCTTCTTTTCAACCACTACTGCACTAACCTTTCTTTTTATGTCCACTAGTTAGTCTCCTTCAACGCATTGCCTCTGCACACTTCATTAATTCCTCCTTAAAACATCTCCATTCTTCTTCCATTCCATACTCCACTCTCTCTTTCACAATCACCCTCCTGTCCACCACAACATAATCCCCTAATGGTCTGTCAACTACTCTTCCTTTATATAATCTGACACACGTATACTAGTGCACAGTATTGGGAATTACTATCTTTCAATATATATTTCTATTATTTTTTCTGCACTATCATTCCTACCAGGTACTCCATACTTCCCAATTACACCATCCATTGTCTCAATTCCTACTCTAGCATTCAAATTTCCCACCAACACCACATTCACATACATTCCCAAGTCTTCCACACAATAGTTCAATCACCAAAACTTTTCTCTTTTTTCCTCATTTCTTATACTGCCAGGGCCATATGCTCACAAACACCACTATTATTCGAGATGATACTTCCTTTCATTCCACCACATACTTATTTATCTCATAATTTACCAACAGAGCCACTCCCTCTCTTACTTACCCTCTTTCAATTCCATACACCTTACCTATCACACTCCCAAATGTCACCTCACCATCCCCTTTTATCTTAAGTTTCTCTCAGTGCAAGCACATCCAGTTTTCTCTCCACAAACATAAGCCCTATCTCCTCCCTCTTATATTCACTTGCACCACAGTCATGCACATTTAGATAACTAATTACTATGGTACTAGTTGGATCTCTCCTGCCATAATACCCCTTCATTTCCTGGCTATTAGTAGGATGACAATGCAGAGGAGGGAATTACCAGCTCCCCACTCTACCCCATTAAGTTGACTTTTATGACACGCAGGGGAACACGGAAGATGTTTTCTTTCCCCTCCCTCACTGGAAAGTGAAAAAGCAATATATGAAAACATGTATCATAACAGGGAGAAAAGAGTTACTAGCTTGAAAAACTCAGTATGCAAATATTTGATAGATTAGCCTCATCAAAAGAATATCTAGAAAGAACAACGAAAGAAAGAAGTACCTATGTAAGCATACATATGTACATACATGCAGTCATACATACATACATGCATGCATATAAAGGTAGCTTCTCTGAAACAGTACAGCAACAAGACATAAAAATAGCAAGCACAACATCGCCGATTTTTTTTTTTAATTTCCCTTTCCTAGATCAGTCATTGTTAGGTCAGGGACTAACTGACTATGAACAAGTTCTGTACGATTTAGTTCTGGGATTCCCTAAGTTATGCTGAGATTAAAGAGAGGCAATTGTAATGGGTTTGGGTTTGGTAACGAGGTAATCACTTATTCAAAAGGCTGAAACTCATTCAACAAAATCCAGAGAAATGTTCTCTCTCTCTCTCTCTCTCTCTCAACCTTATATACATGTCATGGTCTTCACACTAATAAGCTCTTAAGGTGAGTGTGTGTGTGTTGGGTAATTTATAAAAGTATCTTGGCCTGAACTGCACTCATTCGCCACGTGTATATTTCGATCAAAGGTATGGTGCGATTTCATAAGTCTTTTTTTATAGGTTCAAAACTGGGAGTGGATCATAGCCCGGAAATTAATGAATCTGTTGAAAAAACGGTCGACTCTTGCGTATTCTGAATTCAAAGAGTTGCAAGGCTTGGTTCAGATGTGACAAGTGTGCCGGCCTGTTCTGATATCGTAATGATGTTTTAATTCTATAGTTGGATGGATGGTATGGATGTTAGAGGTCCTTGTGTGTATGCGTTTTAATTTCATGAAGTTCTAATTTCAGAGATTTAACAAGAATTGGTGAGGGTATTATGGGTGTGTATCACTGTGTGTCTGTTCTTCATTCCATAATGATGTTTTAGGCTCTCTCTCTCTCTCTCTCTCTCTCTCTCTCTCTCTCTCTCTCTCTCTCTCTCTCTCTCTCTCTCTCTCTCTCTCTCTCTCTCTCTCTCTCTCCATCTACTTATCTCTCTTTCAACTGGGTGGGTTACCTAGTGAAGTTGTATTGAGGGTGTGAGTGTATGTGACAGAGCACACGCAAAACACATGCAAAGGTGTAACAGGTCTCTGGAATAGTTCTTGGGTGTGGCGATATATAAGGTGTGGTGGTTTCCTCTCTCTCTCTCTCTCTCTCTCTCTCTATCTATCTATCTCTCTCTCTCTCTCTCTCTCTATCTATCTATCTATCTATCTATCTCTCTCTCTCATGTAAGTGTGGCATTCAAACTCAAGACCGGGATAATAACTTAAGCTTGGGTAGCTCAGAGCATATCGCGCCTGCCTCCCATCTAGGAAGTCACAAATTCCTTTTCCCAATTTGAATCATATAGCTCTCTACGACGGCGCATATGAACGTTAGAGGGAAAGGGTACTTGCATCGCTTGTGCAATAGGCAGCACCGCTAAACTTGGCAGCGTCAATGAGTACACCATAAATTATTTTTGGTCCATGTAGGAACGAGATTTTCGCACTATTGGAGCCAAGTAAGCAGAGACACCAATTCTCTTAGCTCTCACGTAATAATAATAATAATAATAATAATAATAATAATAATAATAATAATAATAGTTAAGAACGGTATCAGAGTAGTAGCCATATAAACAAACTAGTGACCTCACATGAATAAGAGAGAGAGAGAGAGAGAGAGAGAGAGAGAGAGAGAGAGAGAGAGAGAGAGAGAGAGAGAGAGAGAGAGAGAGAGAGAGACTATCCAGCTAATCTTCAAAGTAGAGCAAATCCTCTCTCAGTAAAAGTGAAATGTGAAATAAGGTTAAATGGAGATTTGGGTCTTGGGGGATGAAGAGGGGGGGGGGTCTGTTACGTTAAGCGCCTCTCCCTTTCTACAAATTATAAAGGTTGGGTTAGGTTAGGTCAGGTCTTTGTCATGAAAACTGACGATGTGTAAAATATTCGGAAAAAAGTCTAAAGAGGGGTTTACACGGTCAAACGGTTCGTCGAACGCGGTTCGACAGACAAGTGTTTGAAGTGATGTTCGAATGTGTGAACGGGGTATTTGGTTGTCGACCAAATACCCCGTTCACACGTTCGAACATCACTTCAAACACTTGTCTGTCGAACCGCGTTCGACGAACCGTTTGACCGTGTAAACCCCCCTTAAGGGGGGACAAGAAGTATTATAATTACTATTAAGCTACATGGTGTAATTTTTAGTATCTAGGCAATTCAATTTCCTGCCTGTCTCAAGCCTGGATTGATGGAAAGGGTTGATATCAGGTGGGGCATCTGGACATAAAAGCTTTGAGTAAAAACGAAACGCTACCTCCTAAGTGGCTATTGAGAAACAGTGACCCTAAATGAGCTAGAATGGAGCAGCCGAAAAAGAAGATATTGTCTTTTTCAGTGATAAAAAAAAAAGTAATGTTTTGTCTTATGAATTCTTTCGTGCGAAGGTATTTTCTTTTATTTAGTAAGGAGTTTCTTTCACTGCGTTATACTTTTATTTCATGCTTTATATATGTTCCAGAAAAAAAGTTCTATGCTATACTTAGATATTCACGTGCGTGTGTGAAGGTATTCCCTTGCGAAAATAACGTAGAAGGAAAATGTCATCTATTGTCAGGTTATATTACGTCGAAAAGAGGGTCCTCTGTACTCTTGTCTTCATCCCCTCATACAGCACTAATGGATTAAGCTTTTATACAAGATCCATACGAGATTAACACCAACTGTATCAATTCAGCGTTTGCCTATGCTTTAAGAGTCAGATTTCAATTGCCTGAAATGTGTTACGTAGCTCCTCTTCGCCAGGATGTTTTAGGGAAAGGAGAGCGTGGTGAAACATCTTTTATTGTAAGCTCTGTCAGCTCAGCAGGCTTCGTGAATACTCTAATAAATACGTGGAATATTAATGACTGGATGAAGTTTGCAAAATCTTCTTTAGGTGTGTTGGGAAGTTATGAGCAAGCCCGTCTAACACAATCCATATTTTTTCATTCATCAAACTTTATTTCCTTACTTTTCATTCACGTATTATATCGCTATCGTGTAAACCTCCTACGATACATATAATATTTACTGCCTACCACAAATATTAGCAGTTGTAATTATAAATAATAAGTAAAACACTAATTACTTAACTTAATGTTATCAATAAATTATAGGAGAGCATATGTGCTACGGTGGAAAACATATTCTTAATAGGTCGTGAATTTGCCAGCTACGTTAGTTTTACTCTTTTCTCAAGAGCAGCATTATCGAAACATGAGCTTTAAAACATACACTTCCTCCATTATCCGCCCACATACACTAAGTACTCAGATAGAAAGCTGAGTTGACAATAGTTACCATTCGGGCAACAGACCCTGAAAAAGAGAACCTTCAAACACCTCAGGAGGAGGACCTCGGAACTTTTTGAAAGTAAGGCAGGTGCTGAATCTTTGATCCACAAAAGACTACCCTAACATATTTCATATATCTCTCCAGCTCAACAAGTGCACCATTTAGATATGTGGTATCTGTTAAGCAACAGAATCCTAAAAACCTCGAACTTTCATTCATTAAGGATAAAACTGCCGTGCCTTACATCTCATAAAAACTCTAAATTTTTTCTTCTCTTAGCACATTCTTCAGAGCTTAGTCTAGACTTGGCCCACATCTTCTAAGGTGGTGGAATCAGGTGGTCGAAACACTTTGACCTAAGAGTTATAAATGTATTTTTTCTTAAGTAACACAGGAAACGTTATGTAACGGTAAACAATGAACGATGTGACCTATCCATAACCGCCGTGCCCTTTGGTGGTGTCCCTTTGCAGTACCCTTCTCTCCTTCAGCCCCCAAACCCCGTCCTATTAATGTTCATGCAGAAAAGAATTACTGTGCTCGAGAAACCATCAAAAATACTTTGGGGGGAATGTATGTATGTATGTGTGTTTGTGTGCGCGCGTTTTATATTTACACATATGATAATATGTTTGATTATTATAGATCCCTACAGTGCAGGATTTTAATTAAATGGAAAACAAGCCACGAGTGAGGGTTGGAAGAGAGTAAAGTGAATATAAACATTCAGCAAAGTGCATTCATTCCCTAGCTATAGCAGTTTAGTAAGAGGTTTCCCTCATCTTTTATACATTCCATCTGCAGTTAGTAGCGCCTTAGCACACTGATTAAGTGAATTTAGGTTTCAACCCCTGCCACGGGCAAAACTGTGTTTTATGTGTTTACATATTATGATGATTTATCATATATATATATATATATATATATATATATATATATATATATATATATATATATATATATATATATATATATGGTAGGAAAAGGCCCATCAAAGAAAACAACGTAAAAAATATTTAAAATACTTATCAATTTCGTGACCTAATCTGGTCACCTTCTCAAAGTACTTTGAGAAGGTAATCAGATTAGGTCACGAAATTAATAAGTACTTCAAAAATTTTATACGATGTGTTCTTTTATGGGCCTTTTCCTACCATTTTAGACTGCGGTAACAGTTCAGTTATATATATATATATATATATATATATATATATATATATATATATATATATATATATATATATATATATATATATATATATATATATATATATATATACGTAAAATGTTGAAGGAAACTACGAAGATAATACATACAGAAAAACCTTTTCGAAGTCTTCAAATTCTAGAAGCTCTCTACATACATAAGCTATATCCTTCTATAAACATGCAAACGCCAAATTGTATTGTTCTGCCATCTCTGAAAGTAAAGAGCAGAGGCCAGAGATAAGGATGCTTGGGGTCCATCCTCCATCAACTCTAGAAACTTCGCAGAGATACTGAATCTTTCTGGTGCATATAAACAAAAGGCGGATATTAGATATCATATATAACCTCCATCCAATACCAACTAGATAATCATTTGATAATGTACGAAGCTGTACGAAACGTTATAAAGTCTATTAAATTTTCTGACTTATTGCATAGTCTCAACAAAAATGAAAAAGTTATTGTAAAAACTTTGAAAAAGTTATACAAAAAAATAGCAATTGCAAAAGCAGTGGTCATATTCAACTTATATATATGTATATATATATATATATATATATATATATATATATATATATATATATATATATATATATATATATATATATATATATATACACCTTCAAGCGTATTACTTATCTTCAGATTCCTCTGAAGATAAGTAATACACTTGAAACTACTATGTACTAAGGATTTCGAAATTTCTTTCAATTTTCTTAAGTAGCCATAACCATTCTTATATATATATATATATATATATATATATATATATATATATATATATATATATATATATATATATATATATATATTAGGGGACTAAGAAATTCATGGAAAATGCGTTTTATGACAAAAAACATTGCATAGACTATATGTGTACATGTGTCTGTCTTGTATTTCTTGCGTGACTAACCTAGTAGTATTAGCATGAATCACCACGATAAACAGATATAGAAATTAATTCTCGTCTTCATTTATATCAAGCGAGTCATCTTTTCATCCTAAAAGTTGCTGCTTTATAAAAGTGACTAAATATGAACAAATGAAAGACAGATAATATAAATAAATATAGATAAGAGAGAAAATGAATATAAACTGACGTTTCATGAGCGTCACCGTATGAGTTGTCTTTTACGATGAAGCTCTCACACGGCCTAATACTGCCATGGTTAAGAGGTACTCGTCAGTACAGGACAGAAAGCCCAGTCTCTTCCAGGGAGAAAAATCAGTTTGAGACAGTGACAGACAAACAAACAATAAGTTAAGTCTCCGCTCTGGCAATCATTGTTAATTATATTATGTGAGTCACCTTTTTTTATGGTCCCAGTTTTCTTGAACTTGCCACAACTTAGCGGAAACGGTCGGTCATGTATCTGAACTCTTTCCACGCAGCTGATGTGTGTGTGTACACTGTACCAAGAATAAGCGCTGTGTGAAAGCCCCCTCCTCCATTTATAAGAAAACCAAACCGATATCGGTACGCCTCGGCCATCAGCATCGACACATGTAATTAATTCATTTTCATTAACATACATTTGGCCAATTCATATTTCGGGAGCCAATTTTACTCAGAAAAATAAATACTAGCAATTTTTTTTTTTGGGGGGGTCAATACTTCATGCCCATTAAGAGCGGTTTTGCTGGATGAAATCTGTCTTTTTTTTATCATATTACATAAGGAGACAGCTGTAAATGACATTATTATTATTATTAATATTATTATTATTATTGTTTTTATTATTGATATTATTACATAAGGAGACAGCTGTAAATGACATTATTATTATTATTATCATTATTAGTTTTTATTATTGATATTATTATTATTATTATTATTATTATTATTAACACATGAGACGTCACTTATTACTCAGTATCCCCAAGAAGCTCAGGGGGGGGGGGGATTTCGATGCTTTTCACGCAAGCTTGGAAAATCGTACTCGGCACCTACTGGGTTAAAAACAGGCACAAAGTCTCTCAGTTACAAAGGTTGTATTAAGGTCCGTGGATTAGGAACAGATTTAGAATCACTGTAGTAATCTCCCCTTTATCTTTCCTCTGCCTTCTTGTAACAATCTTCATCTGTTTCTCGCAATCAATCTTAACTCTCAAGTCCGAATTACAGTGAGTATCTAAGTGGAGCACCCAAAAATGGATTAAAATTAATGCCTCCAAGACACAGCTTCTGGCAATTTCTTTATCTCCTTCTCCACCTGACAGCCCTATTGTCTTCCAAACTAACGAAATTTACCCTCTGAATTCTATTAACATATGAGGAATCCAGAAAGACTTTAACTTGGAGGAATCAAATGAACTAAATTTCTAAATCTGTATCCAACAACTTAGTGTGTCTGCTTCGTTTTCGTTATTACTTTTCCTTTATCAGTTACTCAATATCTATAAAGGTCTTATCCGTCCCTGTTTAGAATACTGCTTGCACAGCTGGGTGCTTCTTCTTATACTTATCTCCTTGATAGGGTTGAATCTAAGGCAATTAGACTTATCAGTGACCCTTTCCATACTTCTAATCTGGATTCTCTTTCTCTTCACTGTAAGGTACCATCCCTTTCCCTTTTCTATCATTACTACTTCCATCGCTGCTCTGATGAGTTGACGAGTTGCATCCCTCCTCCTCTGCCGAGGCCCCGTAACATTTACCAAGCGGTCTAATTTCACAGGTACTGTGTGGAGATTTGTAGCTAGCAGATTGGTCGGTGCAGCGACTGCTGTTTCTCATTCACCTCCAGACTATGGAACTCTCTTCCTCCTTTAGTCTGCTAATTCTCATAAGTTATCTTCCTTCAAAAACGGATATATAGTCATCTCAGGGCCTAAGCCTGCCATATCTCTAGATCTGCAATACATCGCCTATTCTTTCAGTCTTTCCTTTTCCTATTGTGTATCATTCCCTTATTTCTGTCATGTCCTTAAAATTCTACTATTTCTCCGTCTTAATGTGTTCTTGGTTCCCGGGCCTGACGAGAGCAGTTTTCTTGCCTGTCTCGGTGTTACATCCATAATATATATATATATATATATATATATATATATATATATATATATATATATATATATATATATATATATATATATATATATATATATATATATATATATATATATATATATATATATATATGTTAACTAGTAAAAACAGTCGTGCTCTCGACTGTTCATCTACTCACCCAGACGTCTTGTTAGCCTGTCAGTCACGAGACACTGGACGTCTCCTCTCGACTCCCCTCTATTCTGACTAATAAGATCTGCTTCCTCCATCGTGATGCTAATCCTCTCCACGACCTGACTAGACCTTCTTTCCAGCATCATTGTGGTCGTCTTCCTTTTGGTTGCCATTCCAGCATTTGTTTTGCTTTCTCAGGTGCCATTCGCTAGACATGCCCATACCATCGAAGCTGATTCTTTTCGACAGTGAGATTTAAGGGTTACACTCCCAGCATCAGGCCGATGTCTACATTCCATTTCCTATTTCTCTTCATAACACCATAAATTAGTCTTAGTACCTTCATTTCAGCTGCCTGCACTTTACTGTTCAACTTTTCCGTCTTTGTTCACGTTTTACTCCCATACAACAGGACAGGTTTTAGTATGGAGCTGTAGATGTGCAGTTTTACTTCTCTGTGAACGTTTTCTTCTCTTTATAAAGGATAGAGTAGTCTCAACGTTCCTGGATTACTTACATATTCTGTTTTCAGTTTCAGTGTCAATAAGGTTGTCTAAAAAAAAAAAAAAAATCAAGAAGTTTCGAAATTCATTGTGTGTTGTTTTTTCATGAAAACTGAGAACAATAAAGACTGAAAGAAATTTAAATGAATTAGCTCAGGATCTTTGTCTTTCAAACTTGTCGTTTTATGCCGATGAAGCTAGCAGGGTAAACACAATTGTAACAATAGAAATAAGACCGCAGAACGTAAACACTGACTTTCCGTCGGCTCTTCTATTTCAATGAGGCAAGAAGAGATGAGGGGAAGGAGTTGTGACGTATTGCCAGCTCACGCTTCCTTATCCCTTTTCACTGTCTCCTACGATACTTGGGAGACAGAATGATTTCTTAACTCCTCCCCCAACACCATCACCACAATGCCGACATAATTATGAAACATCCCGACTTACAATTAAAAATATTATTCTGTACTATATAATTCTCGGTATCAACCCTTCTTTATTAGAAAAAAAAAACTAGAATCCAACGTTATAATTTACCAAACTCAAATATGGAATTTATATGGTACTGTATATCTCTTATGAGTGACATCGGGACGGGCTGAAAAAATTGCCCTCATCGGGACCGGGCATCAAGAAAACAATCAAGAAAGAGAAAGAGATTAGGAGTGTTGTGACTTGTAATATGTCAAGGGATAGCAAGAGATGTATAACAAATGCGTCAGAGTATTCGATGGAGATGTAGGCATAGGAAAAGAATCGTAACTGAAGGGAAACATACAATAATTTAAGTCTTGCATCAAACGTATTCGTACATTGCGACTTACGTGATTTGTTCTATCTCTTCAACAAAGCATTCACAAGAAAACAGAAAAAAAGACGTCTTTACTGGAAGTATTAAATGTAAAGCAAATGAAAGAAAATTTTCATCTACAATACGTCAAAAACGAACCTGAAAAACTTTTTTCTACAATATAGCTACCAGAAATCATACATAAATACCTTTTAGTTATGCATTAAAAATAGAAGAAAATTTTCTCGTATAATGCAGCGTTTCTCAGCCGGTGCGCCCTGAAAAGTAGCCATGTGCGCCCCAAGTTAATGAAAGAGTAATTTATTATTTTTGTATATTACAAAAAATCATTATTAAAAAATTACGGATAGGGAAGTGGCTCCCATGTTTGAGTCAAGTTTATGTCGTTTGATATTTTAAACTGGCTGCTCATTTCCTTAATTTTAAAAAGGAATGGATAATTTTTTCCCTTTTCCCTTCCTCAAGGGATTTAAATCGATCATTATCTCTCTCTTTCTCTTGTGAATGGTTGATATAAAATCTTAGAACATCCCGTCCCAAAGCATGTGAGAAGCAGCTATAATGACATTTGAGTACAGGAATCAGCGCAAATCCTTTGACCTAAGTACCTCGAGGGACATCTTAAAAATCAAACATAGAGAGATGCCCACTCATCAATTTTGGATTTCCATCAAAGAAGAATATGTTTCAATAGCTCGTAAAGTACTAAATATTTTACTGCAGTTCTCCACGTCATACCTCTGTGAATTAGGATTTTCTGCAATTACCAACATTAAATGTAAAAATAGATCAAATATTAGATGTATTGATGAGGAAATGAGAGCATGTTAATCACATATAAGGCCTCATATTAAAACAAATTGCCAAAGCACATCAAGCACAGGTCTCACACAAGCATACTTGATATAATATATTGTATTGTCTTAAATATACATACTTATTTCATTTTTTACAATTTTAATATTTTACAGTTTTATGGAGAATTTAATCTTACTGATATATTAAGTGCGCCTCAGAGTTTTAATTACTCTACGAGTGGGCCCAGATTTAAAAAAGGTTGAGAAACACTGGCATAATGTCTACCTATCTAAAGTTTGACACAGCTTATGAGCCTAGTAAATTATTCCCATCTTTAATCTTAATAAAACATTCAATTAAATAGCAATTATCGAATAAAGCTTAAAAAATCTACGCTAATTACTAAAAGGATTTTTATCAATTTTTCAATCCGTCCCAGGAGCAATTTATGTTTACATTAAACACTTATATTGACCTTAAAACATCATTAACTATAAGTCCCATGACAATTATCCTGATGTCTTATATTGTTTCATCGGGTCACAGTAATTTTATAATTATTTCTTAGGAAACAAATGACAAAAGGAAAAGATCTTGTAGGAATGTGAAGAAAAAATATATATGCGTATGTGCATATATACATATATCTATACTTAAATATATATATATATATATATATATATATATATATATATATATATATATATATATATATATATATATATATATATATATATAATAATTATAATAATAATAATAATAATAATAATAATAATAATAATAATAACACTGAACTGCTAATATACAGTCTAAAATGGTAGGAAAAGTCCATTAAAGACAACAACGAATATAAGAACACAAGAACATAAGAAGAGAGGACACTGCAACATGCCTACTGGCACACACGAGGCAGCTCCATTTTTGAGTTGTATTTTCAGCATGTCTAACCTATTCTATTCTACTCTACTTATTTATTCTATTTTTCTGTTTATGATTTTTCTAATAAGCACTAACCTATTCATAACCACCCTACCTCTGTCATATGTCTATCTAATCTACATTTGAAGGTGTCTAGTTCCTGGGTTCATCCAGTGAGGACGTGCTTCCATTAGCTCCAATCTTGACCATACTTAGTACAATGGAGAGTGGTGGTGTTCTTTGTGCTGGTGGTGGTGTCGTTGTTGGTACTGTTTGTGGCTGTGCTGGGGATTTGTCCTCGTCTGACGCAAGCAAACTCATTTTTAATTTAAGAAATGAGTTGGCCGCAGTCAGGCAGGAGGTCAGATCCTTAGCTGAGGAGAACAGGGATCTGAGAGGTAAAGTAGAGGTGTTAACCAGGAAGGGTCGATTGAATAATGAAGACGACTGGAAAGTTGTGAATAAGGGTTCAACGAAGATGGTTCTTAAGAAAAATGATACTTTTAGACTACAGGTTGCTAATTCATTTAGGTCACTTAGAGATGAATGTGACAGTGGCGGCAGCAATTCTTCAGGAACCATAGAGTCAGATAGGTGTACTAGCGATCGTAAAAATGGAAGTGGGAAAAGCTCTCAGGTCAAGAGCCTAGGTAAGTCTCCCAAGGTCGGAGTAACCCATCCTCCGGATAAGTCTCGTTCTTTGGTAATTGTAGGGGATTCACTATGCAGATATGTAGACAGGAAACTCAGGCATAGAGTTAGAGGAAAATATTTTTTCCCTGGAGCAGGTATGAAGAAGGTGGGTGAGTCAATAAATAGCTGGATTGAGAAAAAAGATGTTGTTTGTTTGATAGCTGGGGGAAATGACGTGCAGGATGGTAGAAGTGAAGAGCTGATTAGGTTGTATAGACAAGCCCTGGATAAGATTAGGAAAAGGGGTGCAGTTCCTGTGATGTGTGGTATTCTCCCTAGGCTTAGCCAAAGTTCAGAGTGGTGGTCTCGAGCTATAGGAGTAAATGCTAGGATGAAAGTCTTCTGTCGGGAGAATAATATAGGTTTTATAGACGGGTGGGATCACTTCACTAGTCGTAAGCATATGTATGCAAGGGATGGAGTGCATCTTTCTAATTCAGGTGTCTCGGTATTGGCTGGTATGATAGACAGAGAGGTAGGGGGGTTTTGTTAGACACAAATAATGAAATGATTAATACTTGTGCAAAGAAATTAGTCAGTAAGGGTTCAGTAAATAGTGGGTCAAATAACTGGGAGTCTAAGGATAAGAACCATTTGTTACATAGAACAAATATTAACAAAAAGAATAGCCACAAGAAGGGTGAAGCTAGAGAAAGTTTAAAAGTATATTATACAAATAGCCGTAGTTTAGGTAACAAGATAGAAGAACTGAGAGCCATAGTATGTAGTGAGAGACCGGATATAATATGCATTAGTGAAAGTTGGATTAAATTAGAAAGCAAACACCTTAAAGCTGAGTACATAATTACAGGATATAAACTTTATAATGCTGATCGTAGTGCAGATAAAAGAGGGGGAGGGGTAATTATGTATATTAAAGATAGCCTCAGAAGCTGCATAAGTCTGGAATTAAGACAAATCTAAATTCAGAAACCTTATGGGTTGAAATTAAAAATAATATAGAAAGTCTAGTTGTAGGAGTAGTCTACAGACCACCTGATCTAGATAATATAGAGTCGCAAGTTATATACGATGAAATTTCTAAAGTGAGCAGGTCAAATAGAGTTTGCATTGTAGGCGATTTTAATTTTAGACATATTAACTGGGAAACCATAACAGGTGATAGTAGCTCTAAGGAGTTTTTGGTAGTAGTAGAAGACAATTTCCTTTCTCAGCATGTACATGAAGCAACACGGGGGGTGAATACACTAGATTTAGTTCTTAGTAATAGAGAGAATATGGTTACAAATTTAGAAGTTGGTGAAAAATTGGGCAACAGTGACCATGATTCCATTAGATTTAACATAATTTTCAAGGAAACTATAAAGGAAAATAAGAATATTGTTCCAAACTTTAGAGCAGGAGATTTTGAGGGCTTAAAAACTAAATTATCTAATGAGGTATGGGAAGGGATTTCTGGGGTACAGATGTGGGTAGTTAATCCAGCAGGTCAGGTCGCAGGTAGTGGATTACCCCGAAATTTGGGTACCACATGCCAAGGATTATCACAAGATAAGATCAATACATTAAATTCTCTCACAGGAAAGAACAGCAGCCCGTCAGTTAATATAAATTTGGATGAGGAATATAACAATTTTGTCATGACTCTTAAGAATAGTCAGAGAGACTATATTCCCATGAAACATTGCAGATAAGAACATAAGAACATAAGAATAGAGGACACTGCAACATGCCTACTGGCACACACGAGGCAGCTCCATTTTTGAATTGTATTTTCAGCATGTCTAACCTATTCTATTCTACTCTACTTATTTATTCTGTTTTTCTTTTTATGATTTTTCTAATAAGCACTAACCTATTCATACCCACCCTACCTCTGTCATATGTCTATCTAATCTACATTTGAAGGTGTCTAAGGTATTGGCATTTACTATCATACTAGGAAGCTTGTTCCATGCATCAGCTACTCTATTACCAAACCAATTTTTACCAATTTCCCTTCTGAACCTAAATTTATCAAGCTTAAATCCATTATTACGAGTTCTGGTTTGATCATGAATTTTTAAAACTTTATTAATATCTCCCTTGTTAATCCCTTTAAACCATTTATACACTTCGATCATATCCCCCCTAACTCTTCGCCTCTCTAGAGAATGTAGATTAAGTTTTTTTAATCTGTCCTCATATGGTAGATTTCTGATATTGTGTATCATCTTGGTCATTCTTCGTTGCACTCTCTCCAAGGATTCAATTTCCATTCTATAATAGGGTGACCAGAATTGCACAGCATAATCTAAATGGGGCCTAACTAATGCAAGATAGAGCTGCAAAATAACTTTTTCCGTCCTATTGCTGACGCTTCTTGAGATAAATCCTAAAATTCTGTTTGCTTTATTTCTGACTGCTGTGCATTGCTCTCTTGGCTTAAGACTACTACTCACAAGAACTCCCAAATCCCTTTCACACTGAGAACTCATGATTTAATGGTTATTTAGCTTATAACTAGTATTGTCTTTTATAGTACCCATTTTAACTACTTTACATTTTTCAACATTAAATTCCATTTGCCATTTGTCCGACCATTCAGATAATCTATTTAGATCTTCCTGTAAAGCATGAATGTCTTCTTTTCCATTTATAGTTCTACCTATTTTAGTGTCGTCTGCGAATTTACTTAGGTTACTACTGATATCCGAATCCAGATCATTTAGATATACGATGAATAATAGAGGACCCAGTACCGAGCCTTGTGGTACCCCGCTTGTAACCGAGCCCCACTCTGATTTCTCTCCATTTATGCAAACCCTCTGTTTTCTGTCTTTTAACCATTGTTTGATCCATCTGAGCACAGCTCCTCCTATACCATGAGCTTCCAGCTTTTTAACTAATCTTTTGTGAGGAACTCTATCAAAAGCTTTGCTAAAATCTAGATATATTGTATCATATTCTTTGCCACAATCTACTGCCTCGTAAACTTCTGAATAAAAAGACAGTAAGTTTGTAAGGCACGAAAAACCCTTAAGAAACCCGTGTTGTGAAAGTTTTATCAGTCTGTGTAATTCTAGATGTGCCCTTATTTTATTTGCAATTATGGATTCTAGAATCTTACCCACTGTTGACGTTAAACTTACCGGCCTATAATTATTCTTTTTAACACGTTCTCCTTTTTTAAATATTGGTACCACATCTGCCAATTTCCACTCCATGGGTACCGATCCTAATTTTATTGAATTATTAAATAATGCAGTTAGAGGACAACTAAGCTCTTCCTTGCATTCCTTTAATATTCTAGCATATATTCCATCAGGTCCCGGAGATTTATGAGCCTTTAATTTATCTATTTCTTTTATTACCTCCTCTCTCGTAATATTTATTGAACTAAGTATATTATCTGGACTGTCTCTGTAAATGGATTCTACTTCCGGAATATTTTCCAAGCTTTCATTTGTAAATACAGATAAGAAATAATCATTTAAACATGTACACATCACTTTATCGTCATCTGTGATATGGCCATTGGCTACTTCAATTGGTCCGACTTTTTCCTTAAATTTTGTTTGATAATGTTGATAAAACCCTTTAGGATTTTCTTTAGTTTCTCCTGCTATTCTAACTTCGTATTTTCTTTTCGACTCTCTATCTTTTTAACTTCCCTGTTTAACTGTATATATTGCTGCCTCACCTGCTCTTCACCTCTTTTTAGTTTCCTGTATATTACATAAGACATAAGACATAAGACTAGAGGACACTGCAACATGCCTACTGGCACACACGAGGCAGCTCCATTTTTGAATTGTATTTTCAGCATGTCTAACCTATTCTATTCTACTCTACTTATTTATTCTATTTTTCTTTTTATGATTTTTCTAATAAGCACTAACCTATTCATACCCACCCTACCTCTGTCATATGTCTATCTAATCTACATTTGAAGGTGTCTAAGGTATTGGCATTTACTATCATACTAGGAAGCTTGTTCCATGCATCAGCTACTCTATTACCAAACCAATTTTTACCAATTTCCCTTCTGAACCTAAATTTATCAAGCTTAAATCCATTATTACGAGTTCTGGTTTGATCATGAATTTTTAAAACTTTATTAATATCTCCCTTGTTAATCCCTTTAAACCATTTATACACTTCAATCATATCCCCCCTAACTCTTCGCCTCTCTAGAGAATGTAGATTAAGTTTTTTTAATCTGTCCTCATATGGTAGATTTCTGATATTGTGTATCATTTTGGTCATTCTTCGCTGCACTCTCTCCAAGGATTCAATTTCCATTCTATAATAGGGTGACCAGAATTGCACAGCATAATCTAAATGGGGCCTAACTAATGCAAGATAGAGCTGCAAAATAACTTTTTCCGTCCTATTGCTGACGCTTCTTGAGATAAATCCTAAAATTCTGTTTGCTTTATTTCTGACTGCTGTGCATTGCTCTCTTGGTTTAAGACTACTACTCACAAGAACTCCCAAATCCCTTTCACACTGAGAACTCATGATTTCATGGTTATTTAGCTTATAACTAGTATTGTCTTTTATAGTACCCATTTTAACTACTTTACATTTTTCAACATTAAATTCCATTTGCCATTTGTCCGACTATTCAGATAATCTATTTAGATCTTTCTGAAAAGCATGAATGTCTTCTTTTCCATTTATAGTTCTACCTATTTTAGTGTCGTCTGCGAATTTACTTAGGTTACTACTGATATCCGAATCCAGATCATTTAGATATACGATGAATAATAGGGGACCCAGTACCGAGCCTTGTGGTACCCCGCTAGTAACCGGGCCCCACTCTGATTTCTCTCCATTTATGCAAACCCTCTGTTTTCTGTCTTTTAACCATTGTTTGATCCATCTGAGCACAGCTCCTCCTATACCATGAGCTTCCTCTTTTAATACCTATAAGATTCTTTATTCTATTGTTCATCCATTTAGGGCCATTTTTTCTTGATCTGCAATGTTTCATGGGAATATAGTCTCTCTGACTATTCTTACGAGTCATGACAAAATTGTTATATTCCTCATCCAAATTTATATTAACTGACGGGCTGCTGTTCTTTCCTGTGAGAGAATTTAATGTATTGATCTTATCTTGTGATAATCCTTGGCATGTGGTACTCAAATTTCGGGGTAATCCGCTACCTGCGACCTGACCTGCTGGATTAACTACCCACATCTGTACCCCAGAAATCCCTTCCCATACCTCATTAGATAATTTAGTTTTTAAGCCCTCAAAATCTCCTGCTCTAAAGTTTGGAACCATATTCTTATTTTCCTTTATAGTTTCCTTGAAAATGATGTTAAATCTAATGGAATCATGGTCACTGTTGCCCAATTTTTCACCAACTTCTAAATTTGTAACCATATTCTCTCTATTACTAAGAACTAAATCTAGTGTATTCACCTCCCGTGTTGCTTCATGTACATGCTGAGAAAGGAAATTGTCTTCTACTACTTCCAAAAACTCCTTAGAGCTACTATCACCTGTTATGGTTTCCCAGTTAATATGTCTAAAATTAAAATCGCCTACAATGCAAACTCTATTTGACCTGGTCACTTTAGAAATTTCATCGTATATAACTTGCGACTCTATATTATCTAGATCAGGTGGTCTGTAGACTACTCCTACAACTAGACTTTCTATATTATTTTTAATTTCAACCCATAAGGTTTCTGAATTTAGATTTGTCTTAATTCCAGACTTAATGCAGCTTCTGAGGCTATCTTTAATATACATAATTACCCCTCCCCCTCTTTTATCTGCACTACGATCAGCATTATAAAGTTTATATCCTGTAATTATGTACTTAGACACCTTCAAATGTAGATTAGATAGAGATATGACAGAGGTAGGGTGGGTATGAATAGGTTAGTGCTTATTAGAAAAATCATAAAAAGAAAAATAGAATAAATAAGTAGAGTTGAATAGAATAGGTTAGACATGCTGAAAATACAATTCAAAAATGGAACTGCCTCGTGTGTGCCAGTAGGCATGTTGCAGTGTCCTCTATTCTTATGTTCTTAATATACAGCATATTCTAATTTATATAATTAGGAAACTAATTCCACAAAATTAATAAGGTAATCATATTAATGAGAGAGAATGATCAAGAGGTGTCATTAAAGCTCAAATCATAACGAATTCATCATGGATACAGGGATGACCTAGGCTTCAAAAGAGTATCAAGAGGATAATATTCAGTTTCCACCAGCATTTATTCCTCTTTGTTCTATATTGGGTCAGACAGGAATGTAAAGGGTTTCAAATGGGTCAAACAAAATACCTGAAGATTGTCATTTTTATAAGAGGAACATTTTCTTATGTGTGAGTGTCTCCTAACTTAACCTTACCTAAGCAAGTGAGAAATTATAAATTCTTCACATTAAACTTATTTTCATTCATTCTTTCTTAAGTATATGATATTTTTAATTAATTATTATTAGGAATCAACTGTCCGCTTTTGCGTTAAGAGTCAGGGGCTACTGTCCCAAGAGGCAGGTGTCCTAAGGGGCAACTCCCCACGCCTCCCAAAAAAATCTTGGCGCGCGCACGCACACACACAAGAGAGAGAGAGAGAGAGAGAGAGAGAGAGAGAGAGAGAGAGAGAGAGAGAGAGAGAGAGAGAGTTTTAAAATAGCTCACAATATGGCAGACAAGTTAAAATGCCCAAATAAATGATTAGTAAACAATACTGATAGAACCAGATTCATTAGTAGCCTACTGGTGACTTGTATATAACTGTTCTTTATAGGTAATTAGGCTATATAAATCATATATAATAATTTATACATGAATGTAATGAGACATCCAGCCACTGGGGGAGCAAGACAGCTCAACTCTCTGCCGGTCCTAAACTCGGATCAGAGGAGAGGTGTGATAATAAGGGCATCATACAGTAAAGTTCTGATTGAAAATCAATGACAGCCTCCAATAGGTTCGTTGAATTCAGCGGCCCCATATGAATATGGAAAAAAGTTACAGAGAAAAAGAGCACGAAGGATATTAATAGGAAAAATAATGATCAGTAACATTAACCTTAATGAGACTGTCGTCTACTCCAAGGCTAAAACACCTGCTTTAAATAAACAATACAAAATATATGGCTTTACATGCCTTATATTTACAAAATAGATAGAATCATATATATATATATATATATATATATATATATATATATATATATATATATATATATATATTACTGACAAGTAATAATTATAAACCAAGCCTTTCCGTCAATAACCATGCCTATAATCTTTTTAGACACCCTGTGTTTTGACTGACGACATATCTGAGACTTTTCAGAAGATTTCGTAAATAGAGGCTCATTTTTTTTTCCTTTACTGCATATGGTGAAATTCTTATCGAAGATCGGCTCCGTTGAAGGAGTGTTATTCTTATAAATAATAATAATAATAATAAAAACAATAATAATAATAATAATGATAATAATAATAATAATAATAATAATAATAATAATAATAATAATATAAATAAAGTGAAGAAACGATGAAGCACTTCTGATCTGAAAATGACAGATATCAGACTATAAAGATCACTTCAGCCTTTCAAGGTGAGGAAACGCGTTCTTACTGATAAATATTTTTTTTTGTAATGATTGTATGAGTATAAATATGTTTCTTAGTGTGTAGAGCATGTTGTGTGTTTATATGTTTGCGTGTGGTGTGTGTGTGTGTGTGTGTGTGTGGGAGGGAGAGAAAGAGAGAGTTCTTTTCCATGTTATATAATTTGGTTAATTTCCCCCTTTAGAATCACCGGCACTTTTTTATTCCAGCGCGACTTAGGGAATCTCATTACTGTGACTGCTGGTGACAGTAATTAACGGCTTATGTAAAAGGTAAGAAAAACTAAATCTTGTAAAAATGAGTAACCCCCAGAGCACCATGTAAAGTTAAATAATCCCGTAACTGTTAGGTTAGGTTTAGTGAGGTGAATTGCCTTGTAAATATTTATTTTAATCCTAGAAAACTCTGCGGTTAATTACGGGATCCGAAAAATTCTACATGATTATTAAATAAATATGTATACAAAAAAATAGATAAGTTAATTCCAATTATATTAATATAATGAATACTTAGATGTATCAAGTCATCCTGAAATGACAATTAAAATTTAAAATTAAAAAGATAATATCAGTTTATCGAAAATGATTAAATACGATTTACAGGTCATATTCTGTTGTAGTGATAGGAAATACCAACATATATGTCAACGTTCTCTCTCTCTCTCTCTCTCTCTCTCTCTCTCTCTCTCTCTTTCTCTCTCTAAGACGTGCATGGCCAAATCTTACGAGAAGAAAGATGAACTAACACATACAAAGGTGACTTCATCTGTGTATCCAATTAGTCACAACTACCTATACAAAATGTTTCTATACACACACACAAATATGATTATATAGCTCGAAGCTAATATTCTCTCTCTCTCTCTGTCTGTCTGTCTCTCGCTCTCTCTCTTTCATATCACACGTTCAAAACCGAAAACAAAATATTTTCACACATGCAGCTACTGAGGAAGACAGCCTATGTCACCAATGCATATATATATATATATATATATATATATATATATATATATATATATATATATATATATATATATAGAGAGAGAGAGAGAGAGAGAGAGAGAGAGAGAGAGAGAGAGAGAGAGAGAGAGAGAGAGAGAGAGAGAGAGAGAGAGAGAGAGAGAGAGAGACTAATATAAAACGGAATACATACCACCATCCACCCGAAAGTGTCTGTCTGGCCACGATTGTGGATTCACAACTCAAGTAGGTCAGTAACGCTCCTGGAGGTAACAATCTAGGTCACACAGACTTTCGTTCGTTCATACGTTCATGATAGTTACGTTGCGTTACGTTACGTTCAATTGCATCAGACGTTGCAAGAGGTTCTTCCAGACATATAGGATGAAAGAATGACTGTCTGTCCATCTGTCTTTCTGTATAAATAGCCTATTTTGTCTGACAAAACGGCAACTTCTGAGCAGTATTTAATCCATAGTGACATTTCCTGTGCTCCCCTGTCACTAAGAGTCTAAGCTGTCAGTTTTGAAGATTCATATATTAGTAATTTAACTGTCTCTCTATCTGTATGATAATTATATAGGAACCCATTCGTAATAAAGGCCATGGGATTAATAAGAATTTTATTTGTTTAAATTTCTACAATAATATACACCACATAATCCCTTTTTTCCTCGAAAAGGAGCAATGTTTTTTTTTTTTTTTAAATACAAAAGATGATAGATTTCGCAATCGCTTATTTGATAGATATATGCATAAGGAATAACTTTTGGGATAGCTTTCACGTGTCTTTTTATCTATATTATATTAACTATTTATTTATTGAGAATACCAGACACGTAGTATATGAAAAAATATCGTTCATGGCCCGCTCCAGTACTAAATATTGCTTCAACTTCTGCAACTGAAAGCAGCTGCTTTTGAAACAACTTTGCAATAACATTGGAAGAGAAGCTTTGAAAGTATTTGTCCTATTTTGTTATCAGTTAGATGTAAGATTGAAAGATTTTCTGTGAGAGAGAGAGAGAGAGAGAGAGAGAGAGAGAGAGAGAGAGAGAGAGAGAGAGAGAGAGAGAGAGAGAGAGAGAGAGAGAGAGAGAGAGAGAGAGAGAGAGGAACCCTCTCACTCTCATTCACAAAGGCCCAGGTTCCATTCGAAGGATTGAACAGCGATGAACTGGTTATCTGAAATTTTTTTCCTGAGGTTTCCTAAGGCATTAAGATTAAGATGAAAAGATTTGAAAGGGATAATAAAAATATCTTTAAGTCTATCTCTCTTTTTTCTCTCTCGCTCTAATAATCCAATCATTAATCACGAAATAGGCTGAGGTGCAATCCAGAGTACTGACAAGCAAAGAACAAGTTATATCTAACTCTTTAGTGTAAAGATTCCCTTAGTCACGGTAATACTGAAGATTAGCCATTTTTTAAGTCATCCTCCATGGATTAGGAAACCTTAAGTACTAGAAAAGTATTACATTCCAAATTAGATATCAAACCTGGGTCAATCCAAGGATTTGATGGGCCAAAACAAAAAGTACTAATACTCTGTTTTGAGGGTTTCTAAGTCCTTTGAATTAGAACAGGTTAAATTGTGAGCCTCAGTGATCTATTCCTCCTCCAAAAAGGAAGTAAACTCTCTCTCTCTCTCTCTCTCTCTCACCTTTCGTTTTTTCCTACCGCTAACTCTCCACCTCTTACGTACAGAGCCATTTTCTAATCAATGTTAGTTTCGTTTTCTGTTGGAATAGGAATCACGCAATGGCATCACGAAGTAAATAAGAAAAAGTATCATATCGTGAATGTATACACACATGTGATTACCTAATTGTGCTTACGGGAAAGAGCCCAAAGCTCGTATCTTCCCGCCTCCTGATCGGTTCCATTTTGTACTTAGTGATACTTATCATACCTGTCCTTAAAACTATGGATTGAGATAGCATTAACTATCTCCTCACTTAGCGAATTCCAATTATCAATTACTCTTACACTTAAAAAGTTCTTCCTTACATCTTGCAAAGAAGTTTTCTTACGAAGCTTCAAACTATGACCTCTAGTTCTAGAGCCAGCTGTTGTTGTTGTTGTTGTTTGAGGTTAAAGCCAACCTTGTGTTGGCACGGGCCCTTGTTCAAAGAACGGCCCGTAGGTTAGAGGTTATACCTCTTGGTTTGTTTTATCACCTTGGTGGTT
>JAXCGZ010011364.1:187500-197651 GCA_037179515.1 Halocaridina rubra | reverse complement strand
CATCTAACAACGATGATGTCCCTTCTATCAGCAACCCTCAGGTTTTGCAAACTAGGTTTTCTGTCTCTACTCACAATTCCTTCAGTGCATTGAGAGACGAATGTGACAGTGGTAGTGAAGAAGAGGTAGATCCAGATAAAAGTGATAGTCATCAAGACAACCTGAATACACCATCTAGCATAAATAATCAAATCAGTAACAGGTTTCAAAATAATGATGAAACAACAGCGTCCTTCCCCACTACTCCTAACAATACAACAACAGGCACTAACCAGAACAAGATTCTTCCCAGCACAAACAACCAACCTGGTAAAGAGTTGCAAAACAGCGAAGAAGATATAGAGTCAATCTCCACTACTCCTAACAACACAGCAACTATCACTAACCAGGACAACCAAATTACACCTTCCAGCACAAATAACCAACCCAGCAATAGGCTGCAAAATAATGAAGAAAACAGAAAAGACAAAATAGCAGCAGTCTCTATTCCTAACATTCCATCGAAGTCCTCTCCCCCACAGCCACAGTTGCCCAATAATGCAAGTGCAAGGGTTACAGCTCAAATATATATATTCGCATCCCTGGCAACTCCTTTGAGAGAGAGATACGTAATACATTGACAAATCAAGGCATTCCTTCTGAAGAAGTCTTGATTAAGGAGCTTTCTCGCAAACCAAACTGGGTTTCCTTCGCAATAACGATATCGAAAGGATTTGAATATGTGCCTTACAAACTGAAGCAATGGCCTACAGGCACAATTGTCCAGCCATTTCGTGGGGGCAAACAATGGACACAACCTGGGTATTCTACAAAATATCCCAAACTACAGTCATACCAAAATAAGCAGCAAAGAGCTAATGAAACATTCCCCTATATGCGAGACTACAGAAAGAGACACGATACAAACCTCTCTTATCGCCGTCCACGCACAAGAGACTTCTCCTGGAGTGATGGCTCTTACAACCCTAGACACTCACCTAGGCATACAAACTTTGGGAAGGCCCGATCATACCACGGCACGTACTCAAAGCAGCGTTACACATCCAACGGCAGGTACAGACACCAGGATCCATGGCCTAACCCCAGAACACACTACAATGATGAATTCCCAGCAGAATCACACAGTCGAAACTACAACTATGACTATGGATACCACCCCAATGAAACATGGTAAGAATGTAACATTAGTACATGTGAACGCTCAGTCCCTGCTCGCTCATTTTGAGGAAATAATAATGCTAACAAAAGACTACAACATAGACATCCTCTGTGTAAGTGAAACTTGGCTTCCTCCTACAACTGAAAATAAATATGTGAATATCCCAGAGTTTAAAATATTTCGCAATGACCATGGCCGAGGGGGTGGGGTTTGTATTTATGTTAGAAATTATCTTAGTGCATCAGAAATAACAACAGGTTTAGAAAAAACTGAGGAGCTCGAAGATTTATGGATCACTGTGCAGTATCAGAAACTTCCATCTTTCATTATAGGGTGTGTTTATCGTCACCCTAAAGCACCTACCAGTTCATTCAGTCATCTGCTAGAAACATTCAGAAATATATGTGTGCGTCATAAACCCATATACATACTTGGTGATTTTAATGATGACTTGATCTCAGCAGATAACAAAATGAAAAGGGTGATCAACACTGTGAAGTTAACACAAATAGTGACAAAACCGACCCGCATAACCCCTAATTCTAGGACTCTTATAGATCTGATAATAACAAATAAAGTGGAAAGTATACCCTATTGGGACGTAGTTCCCTGCCCAATTGCAGACCACGAGCTGAACATTGCTATGCTAAACATAAACAAGCCCAAAAGGAAGCCTCTCCTCAAGACATTCCGGTGTCTAAAAAATTACTCCCCTGATATCTTTTGTGAAACATTAATCAACAACACAAATGCACTTAATAGAATTAAATACACAGATAACGTCGATTTGCAGGTTGAGATTCTAACAAAAGTCTTCCGTGAATGCTTAGATAGTTGTGCACCCATTGTAACAAGAAAAATAACCCGCCCCTCAGCCCCCTGGCTAACTAATGACATCAAAGAGGCAATGCAAATCAGAAATCAAATACAAAAAGAGCTAAAATTGAATAGATATGATATGACTCTCCGAGAACGTTATGAAACAGAAAAGAAACGTGTCAGATCTCTCATCAGTGTAAGTAAAAAAGACTTTTACAAAAAACAATTTAATGACTCTAGACATGATACAGCAGCAACATGGAAAGTGATAAGAAGCATGATACCAAATGAAAAGAGTACCTCAGAAAGTTATGAAAATATTACGGAGTTGAAAGAAAAAGCAGATAACTTTAATAACTATTTTGCTAACGTTGGCAAAAATACATATGAAAAAACTCAAGAAAACATCAACTCAGTGAATATGAGTAATTGCTTAAATGACAATTCTTCCAATGAAAACACAAGAGAGTACTTCAAGATAAATCCTATCGATTGTGCTACCCTAATTCTTACCATAAAGAACCTAAGAAACTCTGGCTCTTATGGTTCAGATGGTATACCATTTCAGTTCATCAAAGATGCTCTACCCATGATTGCATCCTATATTCTAACTATTATGAACACTTCCATTGTTACTAAAAAGTTTCCTGACTCTTGGAAAATATCACATGTAATACCTCTGCATAAAAAGGGGGACAGAGAAGATGTGACAAACTATCGTCCCATTTCCCTGCTACCCATTTTCTCTAAAATATTAGAAAAAAATTGTTGCATGCCAACTTATGTCATATTTAGAATCAAATAGACTACTAACGATTAACCAACACGGTTTCAGACCAAAACTCTCGACGAAAACTGCACTGCTTAAAGTTACGAATAGTATAAATAATAATATAGATATGAAAAAAATATCTTTGCTTATATTACTAGACTTATCAAAAGCCTTCGACAGTGTAAACCATGAAATTCTTTTAAGTAAATGTATTAACTTAAATATTGATCCAAGCTGGTTTAGCGAGTATCTATCTAATCGTAAACAGTCCATACGCCTTAACAACATTATCTCTGTGCCAAAAAATGTATCATTTGGTGTTCCACAGGGATCAGTACTTGGTCCTATCCTCTTCTCCATTTACGTAAATGATCTATCTTCTTTCATTTCTGACTGTCTAGTCGTACAATATGCAGATGACACTCAACTACTCCTTAGTGGTGATATTAATAATCTCCCAGAGCTAACTTTAAGAGCAAAAAACACTCTGTCAAAAATTAAAAGCTATTTCCAAGAAATTGGGCTGTTAATTAACGAAAGTAAAACACAGTGCATATTTATTGGTTCAAGGTTCCACATAGCACAAATTCCAGAAAACACAACAATTAATTTTTGCGACAATATTATCACACCTAGCAAAACAGTCAAAAACCTAGGAATTCATTTTGATAACCACATGTTGTTTGATTCCCACATAGATAAAGTATGCAAAAAGGTTACAGGAACATTAATGTACTTATCACGTATAAAAGACAATTTTGAGACTACCACTCGAATAACTGTTGTTGAATCTCTAGCCCTTAGTCACATTAATTACTGCACAACTGTTTGGGGAGCTACCACTAAGACTCAGATAAACAGAATACAGAAGCTTATTAATTTTGCAGCTCGAGTTGCCCTTGGAAGAATAAGAAAATATGACCACATTACACCAGCTCTCAATAAACTTGGGTGGCTGCGGGCAGAAAATAAGGTCGCTTATGCTATTTATGTTTTTGTATTCAAAATTTTGGACCATCATTATCCTAGCTGGCTATTTGATTTAAAAACAGTCAGGGATATAAGGGGAACCAACACAAGACAGAGCAGTGAGCTCTTTATTCACAGAACAAACACAGAAGCAGGTTCAAAGATGATCACTATCAAAGGGCCAACACTCTGGAATAATATTCCAGAGCATCTTAAAAATGCATCCTCCTTCAAAGCTTTCAAAGGCAAACTATATAGTTTTCTTTTGGACAAATAGTTGCTGCTCATTAAGAACTAATTATTCTCATTGTAAGGAAACAAATATGGAAATGATGCCGATAATAACGATCCTGTATCTAGTGGCATACTTACTACTTTATTATTAACATTATTGTTAACATTTTTATTACAGCATTATTATTTTCTATGAAAGTTACATTTAATTTAACTATATGTCTAACCCTCTTATTTATTAGGTTAATTGCATGTCTACTTATAAGTTACTATTAATGTTGAATAACCATTGTACAAAATGGAAATAAATGTTTTTGTTTGTTTTGTTTTGTTTGACTACTCGGTGGCTGGAGTACAACTTCAAGAGATAGAAAATGAGAGAGAGATCTAGGAGTAAACATACTGGCAGATTTGTCTCCAAAAATACACATAAATGGCATAGCAAGGGCAGCATATGCATTCTTATCAAATGTAAGGGTAGCCTTCAGGCACATGGACAAGGAAATGTTCAGAAATATTTATGTAACCTATGTGATTCCAAAACTCGAATATGCAGCCCCCTTTTGGAACCCGCACTTGAAAAAGCACATAGCTAAGCTTGAAAAAGTTCAAAGACATACCACGAAACTGGTGCCAGAAATACGTAATCTCAGTTATGATGAGAGGCCGTGGGAATTAGACTTACCATCACTCGAAGCTAGAAGAGTGAGGGGGGATATGGTGACAGTCTTTAAATTCCTTCATGGTTATGATAGAGTGGATAGGGATCGATATTTTTATATGGCTGGCTCTAGAACTAGAGGTCATAGTTTGAAGCTTCGTAAGAAAACTTCTTTGCAGGATGTAAGGAAATACTTTTTCAGTGTAAGAGTACTTGATAATTGGAATTCGCTAAGCGAGGAGGTAATTAATGTTATCTCAATCCATAGTTTTAAGGACAGGTATGATAAGTATCACTAAGTCTAAAATGGAACCGATCAGGAGACGGGAAGATACGAGCTTTGGGCTCTTTCCCGTAAACACAATTAGGTAATTACAATTAGGAAATTACACACACACACACACACACACACACACACACACACACACACACACACACACACCCCCTATATATATATATATATATATATATATATATATATATATATATATATATATATATATATATATATATATGTTACGCTTCTTTTTCTATGCCTAGATCAACACTGAATACTCTTAGATATTTATCACACATCTCTTATTATCCTTTCACAGCTGACAAGTCACAGCACTCCCCATCTGTTTCTCTTTATATATTATTTATACTCAGGCCCGATGAGGGCTGTTTTATTTTATTATTTTTGGTCCGTCCTGTTGTCACAATCATATATATATATATATATATATATATATATATATATATATATATATATATATATATATATATATATATATATATATATATATATATAAGTATTATGGAAATATGTTAAAAAATTCAACTTAGGTAGACCCTTTATAACGTCAGTAAAATAATGTCGGGCGGGTTTCATCAACAAATTTTGTCGCCTTTATTTCCGTTGCTCTAAATCCTTCTCCAAGTAGCTCTATTTCATGATATTATTTCCTCAACTTTTCAAAATGTGTGTTTTTTTTTTCGAAACAACGTAAGCATTACAAGGCAAGAGTAAGCAAACCTCTTGAATTAATATTATAAGTAGTGCAGTTATGTCATAAAGGAAATCATTCCACATAATATCCGAGCCTTTATTCACATACTGCGCTGGGTCATAATTTCCTCACGATATTCCTATCTTGCAACTCTTCCGCAGCCATTATGATGTTGCCCTCAACAAAAGAAAGCTCACTTTTATCTACATTATTATTCCTCGTGTAGATTTATTTTTTCGGCGTCAGAAGTTAAAAATGACATTTTTATAAGCAAAAGAACCATCAATAATGAAGCAAAATGAGTGCGTGTCGACCATAAATATTTTAGTAGAGTTTGTTATACTTCCCCGGGAGGGTCAGCGTGCGGCTGTTCCAGTAACGAATCAGGATAGGGGAGAGTGTGCATGTTTATCTCTCTTCATAATTGTGGATTTCTTCGTAGTGTGAAGACTTAGAGTGACAGTACAGAAATTACGAGAGACACCTGTGGAAAAATGGATCTACAGACATTACAATACCAAATGTGGCTGGCTGTAAAAAAGTACCAAGTGAGTCCTATGTTTTTATTCATAAATTTAAGTTATTTTCATAAAGTTGTTTTACACTCGCGTTTACCTTCAAAGGTATTGATTGCTTCGCGTTAATAGTTTTTTAGACTTTTATGTAAAGTTTGTTGTAAGTTTATCGGGGTTGAGGATTTATTTTTTCTGGGTGATACGAGCATAAGATTTTAAAAGTTTCTTAAGATATTTCCCTGACAATGTTCTGCAAGAGAGAGAATTGAGAGATGCTGTAGCGAATGTTTGTACGTGCATAGGTGCGTGTACCTCTCTCTCTCTCTCTCTCTCTCTCTCTCTCTCTCTCTCTCTCTCTCTCATATATATATATATATATATATATATATATATATATATATATATATATATATATATATATATATATATATATATATATATATATATATATATATATGCTCAGTTTGAAGTGTTAATATTTTATCCCAGTTTTAATCATTTTTTTTCAGATTTAAAAAAAAAATATTTCTATATTGTTTTTCCAGTATTTACGCCTTTCTCAGGTATTTTTGTCAAACCTTTATTATAATTATGATGTTTTAGCCTTTATTGCAATCTCATGCCATGTCACAATGGTTCACCATATTTACAGTCTCTCTCTCTCTCTCTCTCTCTCTCTCTCTCTCTCCGGTGCCTGAGTTGCTCTCTTTAACTTTGTATTTCATTTAATTGTATTCTAAAAGGTATTAAATCAACGCTGACATCCTCAAAACTGATCCATCGTTCAACAGTATCAATAATATAATGTTTAGCACTTTAAAGTAAACTAATATTTGTTGACAGATGTTTAATAATATTTTGAAATGCATTTGAAGCCGCGAGAGAAATCTTAAAGAAAACTGTTTTTTTTTTTTGAACTGAGAAATGCGTGTGCGCGCCTTTGCCTCGCCACTCCGCGCTTATTGATTTAGTCCCCAAGACTTTATTTTCTTGTACAAGTCGTCATTTGTCGGCTCCCCAATAGACCTTTAAAAAAAAAAGTTTCAAATTGTCTTAACTTTTGGGAATGTCTGAGAAAGTTAGTTGTATTAAAAAATACGAATTTACTATCTTTTGTTTATTACCCATGAAAGTATTTAAAGTTTCTTAAAGAGAAAATGGTCTTCGGAGATGTATTACACCCGATTTATTCTTGGAAAGTAGCAAAATGGCTTGAGAGTAGATCCAGATGCTTGGTAGCACTGTATTGTTTAATATTTTGTTTTAATTTCGTCTGGAAGTATTTAGAGTTCCTTAAAGAGGAGATGATCTTTAGAGCTGTATTTCACCGATTTCTTCTTGGAAATGCTTAACAATATGGATGTAAGATTTAATGATTGTACAACCTCAGAGCAATTTTTTGTTTTTTTTATGGGATAGGATAGGAGGGGAAAAAAGCGGAGGGGATTAAGGATATTAGGGAATTGGAGGGAACAGCAAGAAAATTAAATAAAGAGATTCTGAGTGCTTGTGCAATTGTTTAGTTTCGGCTTCAAATTCTTAATTCGTTCATACGTACGCGTATAATAATAATAACAATAATAGTAATAATAATAATTATAATAATAATAATAATAATAATAATAATAATAATAATAATACTGGAGATACCTTTATGTTTATTTACAGAGATAGCAATTATCATGTTACTGGTGTCTTTTTAAAGTTTATAAAAGCGACCATCGTCGCCGTCAATTAAAAAAAAAATAATTGTCAAGACAAAGTACAATTAGCCTACTATTAGGAAATTATTTAAATATATATTTTGTTTGTAATATACGAATAGCTATCTACGAGATTTCTGTTGTAATTACACCCTTTTTCAAGCTCCACATTTTACTCAGGTTTCTTCTTCCAGTGATTTGCATGACCTTCTTCTGTATCATTTAAGACATTTTATATCAATCTATTGGCACTGCAACAGGTTCTTCTGGAAAATCGAGAAGGAATTAAATTTCGGATGAAGAATCTGTGATTCCAAGTTGAGGTGACCGACCCGACCCGTCTTTTGTCTGATTCCGAGCCACCCATTGCTCCTCTCCTGGCTGTTGCCATTTATCTCAGATTCCAGATGAACGATGATAGATGCTTTGCCCAATTTTATCCGCGTTTCCGCTCATGTCCTTCAGGATTGTCTCCTTTTTGATACAAGAGTATATATTCTTGTTAATATAATGCATTTTCATTTTTAAGTATTTTGTTTTCCTTTTGTATAAAGAATGACGAAGGATGTTAAAAGAGACGGATGCATTTGTCGGTCATGGCCGAATGTTATTGATATCCTACAATGAGGTTCTCTGTCAAGAGTCCCCATTGCAATTTTTTTCCTCGTGTAAATAATGATTGCAATTGAGATATTATCAGTGCGAATGTGAAGCAAATTCCTCGGTGTGTATGTGTTTACCTAATTGTATATATATATATATATATATATATATATATATATATATATATATATATATATATATATATATATATATATATATATATATATATATATATATATATATATATGATTGTGCTCATGAGATAGCCATATGTTCGTAACTCCCCGTCTCCTGATCTCTTAAATTTTTACGCTCACACTTACCATATTTATCCTTAAAACCATGATTGCATGTATAATTTACTGTTACCTCACTTAGAGAATTCAGATTATCAACAATTCTTACACTAAAAAGGTACTTCACACCCAGCAAAGTTTTCTTGCAAAAGCTTCGAACTATGACCTCAAGCTCTGTTGCCAGCCATATCAAAATAAACATAACCCTGGAGGTGTAAAATGTACCACACGAAAAAAGAAACGATACGAAATATTGTTCCCTTATCACGCTTTTAATACTATAATGGATTTAACAGTCTGTATTTATATCCCCACTTCTTGCTTCAAGTGACGTATTGATGGAGGCGACCAAAAGTAAGACGCTTTGTGATAGGGTAGCAGATATTCCAAACTTATTTTCCCAGCTTACTGTAAGAAGTTACTAAATGTGATGGCAAAACAGAGGCTTTTCAGTTCTTACCTTTAATTTTTCTTGTCAGATACAGGTGTGAGGATGTGCAAGATATGTTGAAAACCTTTTTTTTTTTTTATGCCTATATGTCTGTTTTGGTTTTCTGTCGATATTCACTTGCCCAATTTAGTCAACTATGTAGTAGGGTGGCCCATAGCATCAACCGCCCGTTGTGATACTACAGCTGAAGGGTCTTGTGGACTTAGATAAGTCTGTCCTGGACAGTTCGATGTTAAGTCTTCCTTCATTTACGGTTCTCTTTCTATGCATACATCAACACCGAATACTCTAGATATGCGTTACACATGTCTTATTATCCCTTCACATCTGACACGTCACAACATTCCCCATCTCTGTTTCTCTTTGTTTTCTTTGTGCCCAGGCCTGATGAGGGTAGATTTGTATTTTATTTATTTTATTTTTATTGGCCTGTCCTGATGTTACAATTATAAAAAAAAGAGTATAACTCTCTTAGCCTTTCCTCATAACAAATTGCGTATCTCATTCCCAAGGTTCGTAGGATGTGTTTGAATTTAATTAAATATTTATATGCTTTTTCGGCAAAACTACAAACACTCTTCTTCTTCTTCTTCTTCTTCCTCTATTTGCGTTCCCATTTTCATATGGGGTCGCATCTCTTCACTAGTCGTCTCCGCTGGTTCCGGTCCATCACTTGCTCCTCCCCCAGCTGTCTACAAACACTGATATACTGATATGCTTTTTCAAGTGCGGATTCCAAAAGGGTGCTACATATTTGCCTCTTCAGCATTTCTGAACGTTTCCTTGTCCATATGCCCAAAGGCCGTCCTTAATTTTTACTAGGAAAGCATATGCAACCTTTACTATACGATTATTATGCATTTCTGGAGACAAATCTGCCAAAACGCTGACCCCTAGATCTCTCTAGTTTTCTAATTCTGGAAGGTCCGGATATCTGTTTCTGTTTAATTAGTATGACACCTGGATTGGCGAAGGAA